>APFE031108288.1:65947-85947 GCA_000404065.3 Pinus taeda
AAATAAATAAACTATTAATTTATTTTATTTTTTACCTAGTTTAACTTATTTCCACTAATAAAATAGTAAATATTGGGAATAATAATATTAATTAGAATAATAATAATTTAACAGGGTCCTTGGGTCAAAATTAGACGTTAATTGGTTTTAGCTGTTGGAATCTCTGATCGAACTATTTAAAGCGCTAGACTAGATCTGTCTCCTCAACTTGTCCTGACGATGAACCACACTAGTTGGTTAGAAACGCGTCGGCAAAGGTCTTTCCTTATGTGATTTACGCCGAAATTCTTCTTATAAATTCTAATCCATCACAAGAAATATGGAACTACTTGAAAATCCTTTGCCTTATAATCTAGAATTGATTCTTTGACTCCTCATTTAATGCCTAGAAATATGGATTTATTTGATTCTCCACCTCCAACTATGCTAATCTTTGGGATATTGTTTTTGCAATTTAAGAAATTCGTGGGAGAATTCTAACAAGTCTATACCAATCTATTATGGTGGAATATGTATAAGAGATTAACTTCTTATAAGCTTCATATAACTTAGTGCATTTCTAGAAAGTATGTTTTACTGCAAAAAGATAATAACTTCACAATGCAGGTAAAAATCATCAATTAACTTATTGAGAATTCTTTCACCACTTAAGGGTCCCGTTAAACCAATAAATTTTGTGTCATCATTTCCACAATCATTCAACAACTTCTTATATGCATTTAAGGACATATTTCCCTTCTAAGTCCCTGAATGATGACAAACCCTTTTGCTATAAAATATTGAACCTTGCGTTGGTTTTATTAATTTCAACTTGTACTATCCTGCACTTGTACTTTACATATCTTGTGAAGTTTCTCTTAGTTAAAACCTTCTTATCTTCCATAACTACAATTGTTCTGTCAGTAATTCCCATTTCTCTTAACTGCAATTTTATTCTTGATTTAAGGAATTTGATGATTTTGTTGGTTAGTGATGGTTTTTCCCCAATTTATTCTCAATTCGATCTACTATTGTATTTGTAAGGTTTAATATTTTAGTTTCTGTAGTAATGATTTCAATTGATTCCCAAATTTCAGAAATGAAAGTAACGATGCCTATCCATAAGCATCTTTTGGCTTAAATCAAACACTGAGTGCCCATAATTTGTTTAATGTATCATTCAATCTACTTTTGCGAGTAGTATTCTTTTGAAGTTCAACGTTTAGAATACCATCCTTCTTTTTGATTCTTCATGAGTCTGGTTTAATATTTTCTTTAAATTGTCAATTTCCTGATCCTTAAGTAAGGGATGCCAAAGTTTCTACCAATTTATCTGAAGAATATTCTTCCACACTTGAGATGTAGGAGTGATTATACCCGTCTTCTCTATCCTTTCCTTTGACCATTGTTCAACCTGCAACTCTAGTTTTTCCATTTGCTTATTTTATTTAATCATCACTAAAAGAAGTAATTCTTTTTTCTTTTTTTTATAGCTTTCAATTCTTGAGTTTGAGGTTCTTAATAATCGGTAATTTGAGTTACTTTCTGAGTGATTGAATATATGTATCTTTGATCTTCGTTAATTCTTCAACTGCATTAATATCATTTGGATCAGTTCCCGACTTGATAATTATTCCTTCTAGAAATTTAACTTTGTTATTTATAGCATTAGAAGACATTCTTTTTCTCTTGAGTTCACTGGTTACTTTCTGTAATGATTTTTGCAAATTTTCCACATTGATTGTTGAACTTGTTAGGGTACTATATAACATTTCCCCTATTTGTCTGTGAAGATAAACTTGATCAATCAGATGAAATTTCTTTACATAGAAATAGAACATTGAAGTTTTATAATCCTCTACAACTTTAACATTTTGGACCTTTGGCTCTAAGAATGCCAACTGAAACTTTGCTTTTTCAACATGTAAAGCTAACAATAATCTATTTTCTTGTAAAGGATCCTTGTTTCCAGAAGTCACTATAAGATAATTTTAAGGGTCACATTCGTCTTCTTCATTTCCATAAATTGTGCAAATGTGTCTTTATTAATGCCTGCAACTGATGATGACTATCCCTGATTTGATGATAAATGTTCCAAGGTGATCAGAGGCTCACTTGATGTGACCATTTCCATGGATGAAAAAACTTCCTTTGAAAGAATATTTGAGACTAAAACTTTTTCTTCTTCTGTACTCCTCCTTTTTTAATACTCTAAACTTTGTTTCTTCTGATTTCCTCCTTTTTTAATACTCTAAACTTTGTTTCTTCTGATTTCGAACTAGACTGTTGAATATTCATGATAGGTATTTTTAACTCCTATTTTTGTTGTGTTGTAGCCGAGTTACTTAATTTAATAGCTTGATGTGTTTCTCCTTTCCTTGATGGTTCCACCAATGTATGTTATTCCCAGGTTCCTTGATTTGCATATTTCTCCATTGAAGGTTTTGACAAATGGATATAAGTTGATGAACCTTGTTCCACTCTTAAAGCTGAGGTCTTACCTAGAGGATCATAATGCCATTTTTCTCCCTGGGAAATTTTCATCTCCCATAGCATAAGTTCCCCCTCAACATATGTTTTTCTAATGTTTACCACAAGTGATCAATTTTGGCTTTCAATCTAAATAGTGCACGACATTTAATAGGTTGGAAATGTACTTTATCCAAATTTAAACTTTGCCTCATGAACTCTAGTGCAAAGATTCTCGAAGGTAGAAAAATTGGTAATTTGTAAGGGGCCAATTCACATCCATACAACCTAATCTCTGTAAAATTATCAAATAGATACTAATCTACCACTTTAACATCTTTATTAATATGTAAGATTGCTTTAATCTCTGGCAAGTTTCTTGGTGGTGCTGCATCTTTAAAAGATTGAAAAATACTGATAAAAACTTATTAACAAAATATTAAAAGATAGACTCTTCAAAGTGTCTTCTTACGATAGAAGTCCAATAAATAAGTGACAATTCATTTCCCTTTGCATCTTGCTTCTGTAAGAAAAGGTGAGAATTTTTTTTGACTGAAAGTAGACAAACAAGTATACCAGGATTGACTGGTACTTGACTGACCTAAAAAGGTTAAACTTTGACAATTGATCATTAATGACATCAGACAAGTATTGGATGAAATTGAAAGCAAAAAAATATTTTTTCGTTGGAGAAATTGAAGATAAAAACCCTAAAATAACCTCATCTACGATTTGGTCATCATCATACCTTAATATGAAAGTTATCATTGAGATGCCCTATCTTGAAATTTCAGGAAATATACTGGAATAATAGGGTGGGTTACTTTGAAGAATCTTAGTTTCACTAGGTAAAAAAGATTCTAACTAGAAATTTCTTTCTTCCAGAGTTAATTGTTAGAATAGTTGATATAAGATTTGATTAGAAAATGATTGAATTTGGATAGGCATGATAATCTTAAGCATTTACGAGATAAATTTGCAGTAGTCTATAACGCTACTTTTTGAAAGCCTTTCCGGCGGATTTTTCCGGTCAAAATCGGCAGCAATTCATTGGAATCCCAAGTTTGATAGCTAGTTTCTGCACAATCAATGGCTCCCAGGGGTTTTTCAAGGCGCTGAATCCAAATATGCAGTTAAAAAACCATTTTAACTGCTAAAAATCAAGATTTAACCTCATTCCTTCCGCCGGATTCCGTCACCGGAATCTCCAAAAAGTCGCATTATAGACAACTCCAAAAAAAATTCTAGCAAGAAATTTCTTTCTTCCAGAGCCAGAGCTAATTGTTAGAATAGTTGATATAAGATTTAATTAGAAAATGATTGAATTTGGATAGGCATGATAATCTTAAGCATTTCGGAGATAAATTTTGGAGTAACCTGAACTACTTGAACCCCATCCTTGGATATCACGATATGTTTACTATGAAAATAACGCTCATAATACCAATTAAACTTCATGTGAGGGTTTGATTTATGTTGGACGATACTTGTTGGGTCCCTCTGCCTTGCTAGAGATGACGTAATGTTGATTTGATTAAAACTACAATGGGATAACGAAGGGGAGTACGGTTGTTTTGAAAACAATTCCGGGTGGGGAGGGGAGACTGTCTGTTATTTACTAGCTTCCGCCACATACTACATCAACTATTTTGAAAAATCCACGAATAGCGGACCCCACCCTCATCAAACTTTGGACAAGTGGGGGGTCCCGCATTTTGATCTGGGTGGTTCTTTTCTGAAGCGCGATCATCCACCATTGAAAATAGTTAGCGCTTTAATAAAGCACTCTTTATTGACTTTACATAATAAAATTTCATTCGAAACAAAGTTTATAATAGCGGTTTTATATAATACAACGTTATTAACCAAAAAAAACTATTACAAAGTGCATTTTTTGGTTATTTACAATATTTTGAAATTTTTTTAACATTTTTTTACAACACCACTGAAAACCAATCGACTTGGAGAATAGTCATGGGTTAGGTCCACACACAAAGGTAGGGTATCGAACTCAGAATCTCCCAAAAGAGACCCTCGTATGTGTGTAGACCACACTATCAAGATCAAATGAAGAGGGCCTATCACTCCATCGATACCAACATGACCTAGTGTTTGAACCTTATGTTAGAAGGGATTTCCAGGCAATACTTGATTGTAAATGGATTTTGCACTCCCTAAATCCAAATTCTAGTGTTTGTTTTATGGCATTTGAGAGTGTCATGTCCAGCTTAAGTTAATTTAAGTCCCTAAAATCCTAATATAATGTTGTTGTGTTACCAAAAAAAAAAAGAAAAAAGAAAATATGTATGATAAATTTTATTAACATTGTTTTTAGTGGTTGTTATTAAGTCAGGGGTTATGGTGTGAAACTTGAATGGTGTGATTTACTTGGTTATAAAGAAAGGATTATAGGATATAAAAATATAACTTTTCACTTTTGATGAAAACAAATTGAAGTAAGGTGATATATTTTCAATGCAAAATGAAGGCAAATTTTTATCACTCTCAATTTTGTCACTCCAAAACATTCACAAGAATACTTGATTTGAAACACTCAAATAAAACTCAAAATGAATAAAAAGAAATATACATCTAAAAACTAAAACCCTACCTACAAGAAAGCATGTAACATGAGTCTATTCATTAAACATACTTACTATATCAAGAAAAAACTAAAGGGTTACATGAAAACGACAATAAAGTTGCTCTTAGCTCCAATGTCTTTGTAGGGTATCAAACCTAAGTCTAGATTCAAGACCCTAGAAATAACTTCAAATCCACTTATTTGAAGTGAATATGAGGGTGATTGATTGAGTATAAGCTTTGGTGGACAAGATCCCATAGTGACCTAAGCCCTAGGCTCAAGAATATGTAGTAAAACTAAGAAAACCATAAAAAAAACCCTCTTGGATGTGCTCCAACACCTTTTCAAAGGCTTGACAGAGAGTGGAACACTCTATGATAACATGTGAAGGGATTTGAATAGGGGTCCAATGCTTTGTCAAGGCTAGGTAGGAGAGTTGAAAGGGTTTTATACCCAATACTCATTTTTTAAGTAGAAAATTTTGAGACTTGTTCCTCTCAAAATTATTAATAAATACTTAGAATTAATAAAAATGAAAGAAATGAAACAAACAAAACACTAAAGTACCAAAAGAAGCTTACTTAGGTGTTCCCCATTATTGTTTCCAATTCCATTTAGTTGGACTTTTCTCTATTGTCATAGTACCAATTCCCATAGGGCTACCGAAGACCTGTGATAGACTATTCCTCTGACCTATTTACCCCCTTATATGTGCATAGACATCAAAACTAAAAAACAAGTGAAGAGATGGGAAGGTGGATAGCTGAATGTTTTTGGTTGTTAGAGTGCTCGAGATTGACTCTACTACCTACAACAATGTTAGTGTTAATACATATGATACTCAAACACATATATTCAAAATCATACAAAATACACACAAGTGGGGGGAAATAATGTTTTCTTATTACGTCAATTCACTTAGATAAGTGTACTCCCTTGAGCCCTTGTCCTCAACTCCTCCTCTAACCAAAGCACATAATCAACCTCATTGTTACTTTAGTTTGTTTGAAGGAAAATCTAGGTTCTCAATTCAACATCATGCCCTTATGTTCATTTCTCTCTCTTTTGCTCCATGGAGATCTTTTCTTTTATAAATGAGTTAACAAAGTGATTAAATGAATTTGGACATCTTTCTAAATGGGCTTGATTTGGTATTTTCATCCTTATCTTGAATTTATGGTCATTTTTGACCCTATCAACTTGTATCCATGTGCTTTAACAACCCTAGATGCTTCAACGCTTTGTGCTTGAGGTGCCAGAGCATTCAAATATCCTTGCTAGGTCATCTGGGGCAGTTGAAATCTCTTTGTTAGTGTTAAGGGGGGCGTTAAAGAGTAAAAACTAGGTTATTTTAGGGGTTCTAGGAAGTTTTTTTCTACATCTCAGCCTTCTTCATGTATTGCTACCCTTGTAGACTTGAGGGGTGTCATTTTGAAATATAACAATTTGTGTTGATTGGAGTTCGTCCCTTAGAATGGGAATTGGGCTCAATACATTAGGTGGATTTCCACCTTATTCTTAGAAATGTGATTAAGTAGGATACATGCTAAATATGTCAAATTTGATCACTAATTTAGGTGTTTTTCCTTATTTGAGTGGATAAAATGTTATCATCAAATGTGTCATATGTGCTACTGTGTTGGCACTTGTGTGGTGAAATGAGTTGGGGTGGAGTTGTTGTATGATATTATTTGTTATTGCTATTAATTTGATAAAGATGTAATGCTAGCACTATTGATACAAAGATTGCAGAAGCATTTAGTGCATAAATGACCATGCACACTAAATCGATTAATAAGATATGTATTATTCATTTTGTTATTAGGTCATAAAATAATGGTCTTCTATTACTACAAGTTTAATGTTTTCTCTGAAAGTAATCTTTTAAATTGAATAGAAGCATTGCTATTTACTTAAATAGATTGAGCATCACAGGTAGCCCACTTATATAGGTGAAACAATCTTTGGAAAGAGAATCGAAAATGTAAACACTTTAATTTAACTACAATGTAATGATAATGATCTAGTCCATCAAAATTACTCTACAAAATTTAAACTTCATCTTAATTACTTATCTATATTTATGCCTTAAAAGAAACAAAAATTAATAATCTAGTGCAACCATATAAAGTAAATGATTGGTAACAGTGGATAGACATGAATTCATGATAAACATCAAAACATTTACTTAATGATAAATCTCACATTGCTAAGAATAAGAAAACATAAAAATGAATCAAATTATAACTTTATTATTATTATTTATTATAAAATGAATTAATATGAGTTAAACATATATCATTTAAAAAAAATGTAAGATTCACTCCCACTTAATTATGGAGATTCTTAACTTGTAAATAGGTTTTGTTACAATATCATGGGCCAATACCAAAAAACCATAATTGATTTCATATAACACTTGTTCATATAACATTTTTTTAATTAACCAATTTAATTAAAAAGATAAAAATGACATAACTATTTTTGAAATAAATCCCAACCTTTGATTTGTAATTATTACTAAAAATATTCTACAATATTTGGTTAAAGTTAAATCCCTACCATCCACCTAATAATTATTGATAGTTAGATTAAAACTCTAGAAACCTATTCCAAAATAAACACACATATGAACATACTAATTTTATATCCTAAAATATTCAATTTTTAAATAGAAATATATATTGATATCCATTAAAATAATTATTAAGAGTAAGTTTGACATTGGTGAGGCTACATCATGGTCATGCCCAAGAATAACACCCAAATAAAGTGCATAATTGAACCAATGACTTAACATCTAAAAGTGTCTAGACAACACACCCAATCACCATCTATCCAAAACCTATAGACATTATTCTTACTAATAATTAATAACATCACTCTAATCCTTTTGTTAAATATTCTAAAATAAATGTCTACTTAACATCTTTTCAATCACTCCATTAACATTATTAAGATTTGTTCCAAAATCCCTCCATTAACATTATTTTCAATCCCTCCATTAACATTACTCCATTAACATTATTAAGACTTGTTCCAAAATCCCTCCATTAACATTATTAAGACTTGTTCCAAACAAATTTACATCCATTTTTTTGTAAGCTTAGCAAGACTAGGTCTTCATCATGTCCAATATATCACCTTAACAGAGCACATGATCACCGTCTATCTAAGCCCCCATGGACTACATCCATTTTATTTTGATTATATTTAAAATAAACATTTTTGTTGGAATATGTGAATAGAGAGAAAATCCTTGTATATATATATATATATATATATATATTAGTGACGAATTATTATTATTATTATTTAATTTTAAAAATATAGTTAACTTAGATACTAAAATTTTATTGTTTGCAAAATAATAAATTTATCAAATTGATATATGAAATGAAATTTTAATGTCCACTAGACTAAAAATAGCCTATGAGACTATTAGTTCACTCCTTTTCATCTTTTGCAATTCAATTATTTTCTTATTCAAATTGATGATGCGCTTGTCCAACCTTCTAACAATGCCTCGGCTAAAAAGACAATCCCAAGAAATAGATGCTAACATATTCCCATAACTTTCTCTAATATCTTTTAATGCATCACATTCCAAAATGAAACGTTTTTTTGATTCCATTGCCCAAGATGTCCAAAATATACACACCCGTTCTTCTCAAACTTCTTTAAGCCTTTTCCATCATCTTGTTTCACACCAAAAAAAGCTCTTACCACATCTCATTTCACACCAAAATTGATACAAATTAGTTTTTTAAAACCTCTCCTTAATAAGAAAAAAAATCCCCCGCTTGTAACCATTTAACTACTGAAATCTAAAAAAGCAAACATCGAAAAATTGAATTTTTTGATGGCTATCAATGCATTGACACTTTTGGGACTGCAATTTTCAAAACAAAAAAAATAAACCAACATTAAAGTGAAACGGTCTGTGGCTTGTCCATTGGCACGTCGCGTTGACTCGTGCCCCACCTCATATCATCTTATCGGCAATCGATTATCTCGTTCAGGCAACCTTCTATAATTTCTCTCTAAACTGTCAAAGCACTTTATCGCCACTCCAATCCACCATTGTTCACCAAATGGCGTCCACAGCAATTGTCTCGCCATCTTCATCCATCCTGCACAGCAAGCAACAACCCATTTCATCGCCCTACAATGTAGTGGTTGCTCCAAATGCTTCAGGAATCCAGGTGAGTACACCAAACAGAATATCACCCACTCCAAATTTATTTAATTTAGACAGAAGCAATTTTCCTGCCAAAAACACTTATTCTTGCTTGTTTGGGTCACATGATCAGACATCATGTTTCTTTGGGATGTCCTTGCTTGAGGCCAAGGGGGGTCTCTCCATCTCCAAAACATACAATCCCAACACCAAAATTACCAGAACTGGTATGCCACTGGTAATAATTCTCTCCGACTGCGGCTCCCATTGGCTTATTTCCACTGTTTAAGAGCATATTATGGATGAATGGCTACCTGGTTTCTAGGTCAGAGCAAGGACTGCAGGTGCCTCAAAGACCATAGAAGTTGACGTCGATAAACCTCTTGGGCTGGCTTTAGGGCAGAAGTCGGGAGGTGGTGTTTTAATCACGGTTTGTGCCTCTCGATTTCTGTAACACTCTCTTTCTCCTGAGTTTTGGGGGTTTATTTGTTTGTGGATGATGAAAATTGGACACCCATTTTTCCAGGGAATTGAAAGTGGTGGTAATGCTGAAAGAGCTGGTCTGAAAGTTGGGGATCAGGTTCTGTACACCAGTAGTTTTTTTGGAGATGAACTTTGGCCAGCTGACAAGTTGGGTTTTACCAAAACTGCCATCCAAGCAAAACCGGATTCAGTTTATTTTGTAGTAAGCAGGTTAGCCTTTCTTTCATATCCTTGCTAATTGTCTTGTAATTGAAACTTTTACTTGTTCTAGCCTAATGGGGTCACTTTCTAGAGTGTGCCTTTGTTTGTAAACAGGGTTCTGTTTGTGAAGGGAATTCGCTTCTGAGCCATTGATATGTAATTTGTATTAGAAAGATTGAGGTTCTTTAGCATAGTTTTGTACAGGGTCTGATTTGATGTTGTGATTACTGTATCTGCTCATGACCATGAGTTTGAGAATTGAACTCAAAACCAATTGTTGGCAGTGACTTGAGCTTTGAGTGAACCTTGTTTTGTCTCTTTATTTTGGCGCACCATTTTGAATAGGAGTCAAATGAATATGTGGTTGCAGAGGTGTAGAGGTCGATGTGAAAAGATTGCCAAAAAGACCGGCTCCTCCTCGATTTGGGAGGAAACTGACTGAGGCTCAGAAGGTCTGTTATTTTCCCCTCCAGTGATTCAGTACATTTTTATTACTTCTGGTGCTATTTTTTCTGTTCCATTGAAAAACATGTTGACCTGACTACCTGGACTCTAACAGGCCCGGGCAACACACATTTGTCTCGATTGTGGATACATATACACATTGACTAAATCATTTGATGACCAGGTAAACCCTAGCCTCTGCTGTTGATAATGTTTTAATTTTTGTGTACATATGAATAGTGTCTCATAAAAGTTCGATGTGTTCATGTTGATAACATTGATGTTATAATCAGCCATCTGGTTCTTGTTGTTAATGTTTGCAGCGGGATGATTTTGTCTGCCCTCAATGCTCTGCACCCAAGAAGCGTTTTGCAAAGTATGATGTGGCCAAAGGAAGGGCAATAGGCGGCAGTTTGCCTCCAATTGGTGTAATACTTGCACTAGTCGTTGGTGTTGGAGCTGTTAGTGCTCTGCTTGTATATGGCCTTCAATAAACATTTACAAAATCACTTAGTTGGGTACAAAACTAAAATTCTTGTTTCTCTGCTTGAGTGGAGGTTCAAAAGAAGTTGCAGAAATGTCTAGATTTGAGGATCATATAGTGTCCATTTTGCAAATATGAAGTGTAATGGGTAATGGATTATGTAAGTTTAGTATTAGCATTGGAGAACCTATCTCAACAGTTGGATTTGTAAAATCTATGTTAACACAGAAAATCTGGATTTGTTATATTATGAATGGCATTCTGACAATCTACCCCGAAGGGTAACCCTAGTGTCTATATATGCATATTTTAATATGTAAAACTATTCCATAGAAGAATCACAGGATGTCCTAAAAGGTATCTTACAACTTTGGCATTTCAGCAATTCCTTGGTAATATATTTAATGATTTTAATAATATTTCAAAAATCTCCATTTTATGTTTTTAAAGTATAATTCCCACAGATTGTTTTGTAAGGATAAATTTCAGGAATGGTGGACTAACTGTTTCACTAACGTAGTAGTGTTAACAACATTCGACAGAGATTTCTCTGAAAGTACCCTATGTGAGATATGCAGAAGTTCTGTTCTCTGATCTGCCTTCAAATGGTACCTATATCATCCTACAGCTCCTGCCAAAAATATTTCACAAAGAGATAATTCCGACTCTATTCTTATCAGTTTTTGTGTGAAGCAGGCAAAACAGATCAGTTACCCTGATGAGCAAACATTGCTCTTAGCTATCCTTGATTGACAACATATGAATTGTAGCCCTGCTCATTTGTTCTGCAATTCACAGAGCTGTGCTGTTCAAATTATCATAGGAGCTTTTCTAACTAACTGCAAGTGTGATCTTTATTCTAAAATTGCTATGAATAGAAATACTTGCTATTAATTGACATGATCATGAGGTGCTTTTTGCAAATTAGCATGTAAGAAGATATTGCAGTCATCTCTTTTCCTTCAAATCTTGTACATAAGCTCAATGGAGTCCTTTAGCTTATTTTCTCACTTTGAAATGCAACAGACAAGTGCTTGTATCCTGCACAGTGAAGAGGGCAGATTCTGCAAGGAGGAACCATTACAAGACTTAGCAGGTAAAACATAGACCTGCAATGACAGGAGATCGAAGAATCTATGTGCATTTCATTTTTCTTCTAGCCTAGAATTAATGGATGCTAGTAGCATAATATTTAGTTGGTTATGGCACATAGTCTCGTGTGCATGCTTATCAGCCTAGTCCAGAGTTTTAGTTGGTTATGGTACATAGTCTCGTGTGCATGCTTATCAGCCTAGTCCAGAGTTTTAGTTGCAATGACTCTTTTTCATGGCAGATTCTTTGCCTTGCTATCACTAGCCAATGCATGGAAACAGCGAGTTTTGCAAATTAACACAGAAACCAAGGCACACCGTTAACCTCTTTGATGCAAAGTAATCTTATTTAGTAGGCCTTGGAGACTGCATCAGTTATAGGCTTTTAGGCTACCCAAACCTTGTACAACCATATTCAAGAGGGATTGAAGCTTTCAATGGCTAGATTATTAGTTAGACCACTCAACTTTGTGTCTTCCATATTCCAGATCAACTCCATAACTGTTAATTTTCTATTGAACCTCAGATACATTGTTGTCCAATGATTGCAAGGTATGAAAAAAAATAAGAGTGCAGCTATGAAACCGGGAACAGAAAATGACATATGCAACAAGAATAAATACATGAATGGGTTTATATATGTGGAAATGAGATTATACTTGTTTGGTTAGGGCCATTATAGCAATGCTGTAGTATTCAATTTTTTTACTATATTTCCATACACTTTTGCTGTTTTCATGAACCCTAATTGGGCCCTATAAATAGGCCATTGATGCCTTAACAGGTTGCATTCGATAAACCACGTTCATGTGGTAACATCCATAGATACGGCTAAATAGATGTATTCCCAAGCTCATTCCTAAGATACAAATGAAATATGGAAGTGAAACTGATGGCGACACATGTTCAAAAGTTCATCACAAAGGACTATTGCAAGGAAACTTCTTTGTTCCATACATTGTAATTGACCATATTGCATACGGCTATGCTTGTGGCATTCTATCCACTTCTATTTTGGTGGGTAGAATTCCCTCGAGGCTTGCCATCCTAAGTTTGTATTAATAAGAAATCTACAGGTGGGAGTCCTTTTAGAAGAACCAACATGAATATTTTACTTAGCAATTTGCATTTTGGTGAGTAGATTTCCCTTGAGGTTTTCCATCCTAAGTTTGTATCTAGGATACCCATTAACCTATGTATGCTATTGAGAGTATTTCCATCCTTACCCATTAACCTATGTATGCTATTGAGAGTACAGGATAAATTTGAAAACATTGCTTTTTTGGCCTCGTACTATGATACCAAATATATCTTTCACCACCTTGTTCATGATACCACACTCGTTTAGAAGTTGACTTAACCAAGTAGTCCATGAACATAACCTACTTCTTGAATATATGAGCAGGTCAACTGAGTAGACAGGTCGATGACAAATATAGGTCAGTTGTCCAGTTGACTTCCTTGATGCAGTTAAGAGAGACTCCTCTTCAGACTCAGATTTGATGGATCCTATGATGAGCTGGAAGTCAGATTAATTCTTGCCTTGTAACATGAGCAAGATAGAGACTGGATTTGTATATTGGGCTGCTGATAAATATGTCCTGAAATATCTACTTGTAACTATTAATCATGGATTGAGACACACTGCCAAAAACTTGATGGATACATCGATGTTGATCGAGACTAAAAATGTTGTTGGTTGGAAGAGCACATCTGAGTGTTGCCTTATGTCTACCTTGTTTTCTGGGATGATTTATTGGCATATAAATTTGTTGCTTTGAGAATGTACATCGTTGTTAGCATTACTGGTTGCAAGACAACATGGTTGAGAAATCTCTTTCAAGAGCTGATTGGGCATATGCTAGGCACAACTATGATGGGATCCGACATGTAGAGAATCCTGCGTTCCATGACAGGTTCAAGCATCAATATATCTGGGACTTGGTGTAGAAAGGAGCATGAGACTCCTTCACATTTTGATTGATGAGCAGGCAGACAATTGGATCATTGTGTTGCAGCATGTAAGCATGTGGTTGACCTGATATTTTCTAGGCGTCATGCACTATGGTTAGGACTAACAACCGTAAGCCTAGTGAACACACTTATGAGAGGAAGGGGTCATGGTTGATCGAGAACATAAGCTATGATCTTCCCTCCCTATTTGAGCTCATAGGGATAGGAATTGAGCCTGAGAGGTCTTGGGGTTGAGGAAACTCTGGACAATAAGATAGTTAGTGATCCTTACCCTCCATGGTAAGTCATATCCTACCAACTGTTTGACAATAAGATAGTCTGTGATCCTTACCTTTCACGGTAAGTCGTACTTGGTCTTTTGTCACTCATCAAAATTGACAGAGTACACTCCAGTTGGCATCCTACCCACAAGCTGGGCTTGTTGGGATTGTTTTTCTCCATCTGGCCAATCGATGACCATACTTGAGATAGTCTTTGGTCCTTGCTATTCACGATAATTGGTATCTTGCTCAAGTGGTTAGATGCAAGTGTTCTACCACTAGTTCTTGAGGGTCAAGATGGGAAGATCAACAAACAATAGGATATAGTATGATCCTTACCCTTTGTGGTAAATGTATTCTTCCTATTGTCACTAGACATTACGATAGGCATGATCCTTACCTCTCATGGTAAATGGTATCCCTCCTATTGTCTGTAGATATAGGGTGGTAGCCGGAGCTCCCCTATGATGATATTTCTTATTTATATTGAGACATCATTGTTCAACTGATGATATAAGGAGTCAAGTTGAGTCAAGATGTGATGAGATGGATATCTTATTGTTATAGTAAATGGAAGTCATGAGTAGGGTTTGGGGATTGATCTCCTGTACATTTGATTGTGCACTATTCTTCTTCTATGAGACAAGACAAGATGTAATGATTATGGAACAACTTGCCTTATTATATTGAGATATGTCATCCAAGATGAGACTTAAGATGAAAATGGAAATTTCCCCTAGCTAAGAGGGAGTGTTGAAAATTGGGCAATGTCACGAAAAATTTCCCCAAAGGGAAACCCAAGCCCCAATAAGAGCCCATATTTCCCATCAAATGCCCAAAAGGAAAATTCATCAAGGATACATAAATTCTTTAATATTTGCGTAAGTAATTTTTAAAGACAACATATTTAAAAGGAAATTCAAATTTTGTAATTTTCCCTCCGTGTGTAAAGTCGACCTCATTATAATGCAAGGGTTATAATTGGCATAAAATAACTCCCCATCAATTAGTAAAAGGAAAGATTGATGAGAGCTCATTCAATATCATCTAATCAAGATTACACATATCTGACAATGACTCGCGTATCAAGTATTTTTCTGAGGTTCTATTGTTTGTTTGGATCACAATTCCTTGAGGTTGAGGTATTTTCTAAGGTTTATGCATCTGAGGATTACATTCTTCTTTTATGGCTCACTTTTATGGAATTACATATGAACAATGGCTTTCTATAACAATGATTCACATTATATCTCTGGGCATTGCATTGTTGTATGGGCATCACACAATTGTATGGACATTGCATTGTATATATGGGCATCACTGTTATACTATTGTATGGGCACCACACAATTGTATGGGAATCACATTGTATCTCTAGGCATCACATTGTATCTATGCGCATCACTGTTATATTGTTGTATGGGCATTACATTGTATCTCTGGGCATCACACTATTCTTGGTGTTGTATTGTTGTATGGGAACTGAACAATTGTATGGACATCACATTGTATCTATGGGCATCTCTTATACTGTTGTATGGGAATCACATTTCCATATGGGCATCACATTCATAGAGGCATCGTTACACTTCGCATGACAATTATAATAAGAGGAATCACATGGTAACTAAACTTAGAGACATCACATGGAAATTATACACACACATTTGTTGAGGTTAGTATCTTATATACTGTGGCCTCATACACCCTATTTTCTATGGTTCGAATGTTATTTTCTGAGCGACATCACATCTTCAATAATCACATTATGTAGTGACTTGTTCTCTTTCTCTATGGCGCGAATAATGATGATCAATTTACCTCGCGTCTCTTGGTTCACATAAGGGGCTCGCTCTCGACAATATGGTTCATATTTATCAATGGTTTGCATTATTATACAATATCTTCTTTTTGGATCATTTTTGTTTACACAATGGCTAATGTATAAGATTAGTGATCGCACTCTGTTTCTATGGTGTACATATCTGGTTTTGTAACTTACTCTAAGGCTTGCTATATACCTCTATGTGAAGTATGGACAAGTACATGACTTGAGATAATGATTTACACTACAATGAAATTGTGCACTATATGATAGTGAGGAGGCTTGACAATAATATCTTGTATAGTAATACATAACAATGAAATTACTGTAATATGCTAGATACTTTTGTTTCTAAATGTCGGTGTATATTTAAGGTTGAAAACAACATTACCTTGTGATATGGAAATAATTGTGATAGCGGTATCATGACCTTGATGACAATGATATATGACATGTTAGAAATCTACAACATCGATTCTGAATACTTTAAAGAATCTAAAAAATGAAACTTTAGATGCCTAGGATTACCTCCAGCCATTGATAACGCTCTTGCTGCAAACCACAGTCCACTTGCTTTATTTACTGAAACAACACTCCAGCTTCAATCCAAGCAAAAAAAGGAAAATCACAGAAAATCTGAAGGCACTTCCAAGCTCTGCTCTCTCAGCTAGATGGTGTAAACCACTGAAGGGGATTGAGATGCAAGCTTGGGGACCAAACAGATGAATTTATAGCCAAGCTTCCATCAAGCTTCTAATGGCTATGTGTCAGGTGTTCCACAGATCAAGGTAGAGAACTCCAGATGGAGTAATGGACCACTTCAAAAGCTCCAACCAGAAAATTAATTAACTGTAGTTGATTTCTTTAATTTTAGGAAATTACTGCAGTTGGTTTCCAAAAATTAAGGAAAGACTGCAGTTTAGTTCCATAACTGTAGGTAACAGTTGGAAATAATTAATGGAGGTTAACATTCTCCCACTTGGTCCATACTTCCAAACTTAATGTCTCAACTTAAAACCCATTAATAATCTGTATTAAGTAATAGATACATGAATCATAGCGATAAGTCCTCTAATGATGAGTATTATCTTCCATGTATTACTATGTATTTATTCTTATTATAATTTATGTGGCAACAATTTCTTAATGAATAAACCTTATGTTTATTCTTGGTCCTTCTTAAATGAATTTTCTCAGATCAACTTAAGGTGCACATAAATATGAGAAAAAACATCACAATAATTAAGAATTTCATTAAAATAACATTGTCCATACAATGAGAAACTACATAATGGAACAAAGTCCCATATTCATTACATGATCCTTGAATTTAAATGGTGGCATGCCCTTAGTCAAAGGATCAACGATCAACAATTCAGTGCTAACGTGCTCAATGACCACTTTCTTTTCTTTAACACGTTCCCTTATAGCTAAATACTTAATGTCGATGTGTTTATTTCGACTCCCACTTTTGTTGTTTTTAGCCATAAAAACAGCCGCTGAATTATCACAATATATTCTCAATGGCTTAGAGATAGAATCCATAATTCTAAGCCCAGAAATGAAACTATTAAGCCATACACCATGTAAAGTAGCCTCAAAACAAGAGACGAACTCGGCTTCCATAGTGGAAGTGGCAATCAAGGTTTTCTTGGCACTCCTCCATGATACAGCTCCACCGAACATCATAAAAATGTAACCTGATGTTGATTTGCGTGAATCAACACATCCAACAAAGTCAGAATCTGAGTAGCCAATTACTTCCAAGTTGTCCATCTGTCTATACATAAGCATGTAGTCTTTGGTTCCTTGAAGGTACCTCATTACTTTCTTTGTAGCTCTCCAGTGGTCTAAACTTGGATCACTCTGATATCGTCCCAACATTCCCACAACAAATGCAATGTTAGGTCTTGTGTAGACTTGAGCATACATTAGGCTTCCGACAACAGAAGCATATGGAATGTTCTTCATTTGTTCCCTTTCAAAGTCGTTCTTCAGGCATGGGTTCAAATTGAACCTATCACCCTTCACAAAGGGAGCTGCACTTGGTGAACAGTCCTTCATCCGAAATCTCTCTAAAATTTTATTAATATAGGTGCCTCGAAATCTGTCTCTATGGATCTTATGCCAATGACATAAGATGCCTCACCCATATCCTTCATATCAAAATTTTTAGAGAGGAATTGTTTCACCTCATGTAGCAAACCCTTATCATTGGTTGCTAGCAGAATGCCATCCACATATAAAACAAGAAAACAAATTTTACTCCCGCTAACTTTTAGGTATATACATTGATCCATAATGTTTTCTACAAAACGAAAGAAGAAATTACATTATGGAATTTCAAATACCATTGGCGGGATGCTTGTTTTAAACCATATAATGACTTCTTGAGCTTGCAAACCAATTGCTCACCATCACTAGAGGGGAATCCTTCATGTTGTTTCATGTAAATCTCCTCCTCTAGATCTCCATTGAGAAAGGCCGTTTTCACATCCATTTGTTGCAACTCTAAGTCAAAATGGGCTACTAATGCCATAACAATGCGCAAGGAATCTTTCTTAGATATAGGAGAAAAAGTCTCCGTGTAGTCAATTCTTTTTTTCTGAGTGAATCCCTTAGCAACAAGTCTTGCCTTGTATCTCTTAATGTTGCCTAATGAGTCTTTCTTTGTCTTAAAGACCCATTTACATCCAATGGATTTTGCACCATTAGGCAACTCAACAAGATCCCAGACTTCGTTACTCTTTATGGAATTCATCTCTTCCTTCATGGCATCGTACCATAATTATGATTTTTTGCAACTCATGGCTTGTGAAAATGACTCGGGATCATTTTCGGCTCCAATGTTGTAGTCAGATTCTTGTAGATACACAACATAATCACTAGGAATTGCTGATTTCTTTGGTCTAGTAGATCTTCTTAATGTTGTACCATCATCTTCCTGAGAAGTATGTGGTTCAACTTGTTGTTCAAAAGTTCTTGGCAACTCTTGAACTCCTTGATCTACTTGAATATCGTCAACAACTTGTGGAACTTCAACGATTGGTTGTTCAACACCAGTTTGTACTTGAGGGGTGCTCTGAACAATAATCAATCTATCACTTGAAATGGAAGGTTGAAATTCTGAATGATCCTTCTCAGAAACTATGTTTCTGGTTTGATCGCTCCCACTGATCAAGTCATTTTCAAGAAACTTCGCATTTCTTGATTCCACAATCCTAGTGTTGTGAGATGGACAATAAAATTTGTAACCTTTAGACCTTTCAGCATATCCAATGAAATACCCACTAATGGTCCTTGGGTCCAGCTTCTTCTCTTGTGGATTATAAATTCTCACTTCAAATAGGCATCCCCAAATGCGCATGTGTCGCAAACTCGGTTTCCAACCTTTCCATAATTCAAATGGCGTTTTAGGAACCGCCTTGGTTGGAACTCGGTTTAATATATACACCACCGTCTTAAGTGCTTCATTCCACAAGGATTTAGGAAGATTGGAGCTGCTAAGCATACTCCGCACCATGTCCAATAATGTTCGATTTCTTCTTTCTGCTACACCATTCTGGTCGGGTGAACCAGGCATGGTGTATTGGGCAACAATCCCATGGTCTTGAAGAAATTTAGCAAATGGCCCAGGTGCTTGTCCATCTTCTGTGTATCTACCATAATATTCTCCACCTCTATCTGATCTCACGATCTTAATTTGCTTGTCGCATTGTTTCTCTACTTCAGCCTTAAAGATCTTAAAGGCATCTAATGCTTCGCTCTTTTTATGAAGCATGTAGAGATACATATATCGTGAGTAATCATCTATGAAGGAGATGAAATATCTCTGACCATGTGAGTCCATGTCTGGACTACATATATCAGTATGTATGATTTCTAATATGTCCAAACTCCTATGGGAACCTTTCTTTGACTTGTTGGTCTGCTTTCCCTTTATGCAGTCCACACAAGTCTCAAAATCAGTAAAATCTAGAGTATTAAGTACCCCTTCATTTACCAATCTTTTAATCCTTTCTATGG
>APFE031108288.1:88572-110361 GCA_000404065.3 Pinus taeda
CTTCACATTCCAAAACCGACCCTTAGAAGATGAAACGCCAAATTGTGGACCCCGTTTTGGGTAAATTGGTACATCAATTCCCTGGGGTCGTAACTTTGGCATACGATCTCCGTTTGACATGTATGATAGCTCGTTAGAAAGATCTATCCGAGAACTACCATTGTTGGAACGGGCAACATCATTCCATTAAATGGACCCATGTTTCCCCCGGATTCCCCAAAAAACGTCGTTTAGGGCCTCAAAACGGCTCCGGAAGTTCAGGGCCTGAAAAACTGCTAAAAATAGTAAGTTGTGCTATAATTAAGGAAACTGAAAATGTTGAAAGAGACAATGATGGGGGTCCAGATGGACTTGGCAGGTGGCCACCAATATCCACCTGGATCATTTTGCACCATTAGGCAACTCAACAAGATCCCAGACTTTGTTACTCTTTATGGAATTCATCTCTTCCTTCATGGCATCGTACCATAATTCTGATTCTTCGCAACTCATGGCTTGTGAAAATGACTCAAGATCATTTTCGGCTCCAATGTTGTAGTTAGATCTTGTAGATACACAACATAATCATTCGGAATTTCTGATTTCTTTGGTCTAGTAGATCTTCTTAACGTTGTACCATCATCTTCCTGAGAAGTATGTGGTTCAACTTGTTGTTCAAAAGTTCTTGGCAACTCTTGAACTCCTTGATCTACTAGAATATCGTCAGCAACTTGTGGAACTTCAACAATTGGTTCTTCAACACCAGTTTGTACTTGAGGGGTGCTATGAACAATAATTAATCTATCACTTGAAGTGGAAGGTTGAGATTTTGAATGATCCTTCTCAGAAATTATGTTTCTGGTTTGATCGCTCCCACTGATCAAGTCATTTTCAACAAACTTTGCATTTCTTGATTCCACAATCCTAGTGCTGTGAGATGGATAGTAAAATCTGTAACCTTTAGACCTTTCAGCATATCCAATGAAATACCCACTAATGGTCCTTGGGTCCAGCTTCTTCTCTTGTGGATTATAAATTCTCACTTCAAACGGGCATCCCCAAACGCGCATATGTCGCAAACTCGATTTCCAACCTTTCCATAATTCAAATGGCGTTTTAGGAACTGCCTTGGTTGGAACTCAGTTTAATATATACACTGCCATCTTAAGTGCTTCAGTCCACAAGGATTTAGGAAGATTGGAGCTGCTAAGCATACTCCGCACCATGTCTAATAATGTTCGATTTCTTCAATTGAGCCACAGTGTCCCTCATCTGGATGATGTGCTCGCGCACACCTTTCACACTAGTGAGCCTTAGGGATGAGAACTTCATGATTAGGGTGCTTGCTAGTGCCTTGTCAGAAGTGACGAATTGATCGTCAATGGCCTTCAACAAGTCTCAGACCTTTTCATGCTGATCAACGGAACCACGAATACCAGCTGAAATTTTAGTCTTAATGAACATCATGCTTAGACGATTGGATCGCTCCCATCGTTTATAAAGTGTGATGTTCGTTGTAGTGCTGGTATTAGTGAGTGCCGGTGGTTCATCTTTCCTAATAGCATAATCTATGTCCATCCACCCCAAATGAAGGAGAATCCTCTCCTTCCAAACCTTATCGTTATTTCCCTTAAGTTCGGGAATGTCACAAAGAATTTCAGAGAAATTTGCAGGTTGTACTACTGCATCAAAATTAAAAATCACATGCTTATGTTAAAATTGAGGCTTAATAAAATTTCATGTTTTACCAATGTAAATCATGCTCAAAATTGAATCTAATGACATAAAAATTGCCTGTGGGCTAAATTTTTAATTCAAACAGATTCAATTATTCATTGTTTTGAACTTTATGATAAAAATATTAATTCATAACTCCTCTGGGTAGGTTATGAAATTTTATCCTAATTAATTACATAAATATAATAAAAATTCCCGTGGGATAAAATATATTATATTTAGTCTAATTAATTACAATTTAATGTCTAAATAATCTTTATGTGACCTAACCAATCAAAATATATAATTTTATTTAATTAAAGATGTTGGGGCTATTCTCTAATTAATTAAAATTATATAGATCACTAGACATTATTCTTTACATAAATGGCATAAACAAAAATTTAACCAGTAAAAATAATGTTTACTGAAAGGAGTAAGTCAAATTGACATTTTATATAACGTAAATGACTGCCAAGCGATTGTTCAATTTATAAACAACACCCGGAGATTGACTGAAGCAACATTGATCTACTTTGCACTTGCATGGCAAATGCAGTTCGAAAGCTAGCTGGCTTGACTTCAGGCTCCGTCTTTAAGTTTATAAAAACAACAAAAGCACTGTAAATTCAAAGAGTTTTATGAATTCCCCACCATGGCGTCAAAGTGAGCCTGTGGATCCTTTTGTAACGTTAAAACCCCCGCTAAATGACATAAAACTTGTGGAATCTGATAGATCTAAGCCAAACAGAAGCAATAACGAGAGCCCGTTCACAGCTCAGAGTTTCATGGACGTGGTTGAAATTTCACTTTATTCCTAATATGGAACGATAATCTATGTTCCCAACAAAACTTGTCAGTTCTCAGTCAATACATAAATTTCTAACTGTAAACTCTGAGACGCTAACAACGAAACATCCATGCAAATGATCATGAGCTACTGAAAATCAACACGCTGAGCATTCCGCTCTACTGGATGATGAAATTGCATCGCCTGACAAAATGTCATTAGCCGATACTCGATTTCTAATATTCACATGTCAATGTGGCATTTAAAGCCGTGTCTGAAGATATAGTGAAAACGCAAAACATTCCTATATTGAAACAGAAAGGGAGTTTAAGTCTAATATCCAATAATAGCCTAAATATCACAAATTACCCTAAGAATTGAGCTATTTCATGAGCTGCGTCATTAATGCGCGCTGGCAATATATGAGCCTTGAGATGACAGGCGGATTCAAAATTCCCCTGTTTTTAAGGTTTTGACGATGTAAATCGCCCACGACAAATCTGCAGATAAAATATATTTTCTGCAAACAAAATTTCCTCTAAATTTATGATAAAAGGATCATTTGTAGCCAATAATCGTCCCAATACAACATATATCAGAAAATTTATAAAGGAAATTGAACGAAAATTCAACCTTTTGTTTTGCATAAACCTGCGCGCAATCAACTTTGGCTTCCAACGACAAAATGGTTATAGTTGCACAGAATGAGGATTAAATCGTTTGACTTCCCAGGTTTAATTAAGTGTTGGATATACGTATCCCAAATGCTATGGCTATACGTAACCAATAAAAAAAAAAAATCTCAGGTTTGTTATCTATTCACACAGATACAACCTTCATCACTTTGACCTTAAAGCAATAGTTTATGGCTTCTCTCTTGTAACAAATTTCTTATTTTCCGAATTTGAAAGTCAAACAACAAATTAAGAAAATAGAACCGGAATCTTTGATTTGAAGAATTTAAAGATCCAATGCAATGGTTTGCAAATAAGATTGATTCTTCCTGGAAGAACAGACTATCTGAAGAAAACAACGTTAATTGTGACAGACAAACAGATGGTGAAGTTCCCAAGGATGAATGCACAACAGAAAATGTTGATTCAGATGGGAGGAAGTCCGAAGAAAATAATATTTCTCCTGAAGAATGTTCTACAGATGAATTGACAAAAAAATAATATTGATTGGGATGGTGAGAAGAAATTTTCTCCGGAAATTCTCTTCTCCCAAGAAGAAAGCTAATAGTGAACTTAAGGATGAAAATCCAGCAAATAGTATTGATACTGATGGTAGGGGGCCACTGAAGGAAAACGATGCACTCTCAAATATAGCAGAGTCTGCCTTGCCTTCTATGCAACTAGCTAGTCGGAAGGATGATGCTGATGCTTGTTGTAATGCATATGATAAGGGTACACATATGGTTAATAGATCAGCTGTTTCAGACGCTCCCTGTTGCCCAAAAGAATCAACAAGTGACGTGATTGGAGACAACCCATCAGTCAATTTGAGAATTATTGGACAATCTATTCTTGGAAAAATTCAAGTAGGCCTTTCCCCTTGACAATAGATATTTATTCTCTGAATAATGGGGAAGGCACCTCTTCACCATCGTAAAATACTTTTCTCAGTGCAAATTGAGCAGGGGAATCAGGGTATGATACAAGATTCTGTGATCATGTTGTGTGCTAACTGAATGCTAGCTGCAAATGTAACTTAGTTGTATTGTTTCTTTTTCAACTGAGGTTTAGTCGCAAAAATTGATTTTAATGGCATGCTTACAAATGTCAGACAATGGGGCACTGATATGAACACTATCCTTAAGAAACAAAGTATTCATCTAACGAGAAATTATTCTGCGAAATAACCAACTACAGCATTGCGGCAATTTGTTTGAATTGTCTACCCAGTCAAATGCTTTACGAAAATTCATGAATTGTGTAACATAATGCTTGGTCAAAGTAAAGAGAATTTTATTCATAAGCCCACAACCAAGGCAGAGATAAATGTTAGCTCTGATACCAATGTTAGAAATCTACAACAGCGATTCTGAATACTTTAAAGAATCTAAAAAATAAAACTTTAGATGCCCAGGATTACCTCCAGCCATTGATAACGCTCTTGCTGCAAACCACAGTCCACTTGATTTATTTACTGAAACAACACTCCAACTTCAATCCAAGCAAAAAAAGAAAAATCACAAAAAATCTGAAGGCACTTCCAAGCTCTGCTCTCTCAGCTAGATGGTGTAAACCACTGAAGGGGATTGAGATGCAAGCTTAGGGACCAAACAGATGAATTTATAGCCAAGCTTCCATCAAGCTTCTAATGGCTATGTGTCAGGTGTTCCACAGATCAAGGTAGAGAACTCTAGATGGAGTAATGGACCACTTCAGAAGCTCCAACCAGAAAATTAATTAACTGTAGTTGATTTCCTTAATTTAAGGAAATTACTGCAGTTGGTTTCCAAAAATTAAGGAAAGACTGCAGTTTAGTTCCATAACTGTAGGTAACAGTTGGAAATAATTAATGGAGCTTAACATGACAGTGATAGTATGGCAACTCATTTGAAATGATAGGGATGCAGTTTGACTTATGAGGATCATGTAAGATCCCTAGGTGGCTTGATATGATTAATATGTTTCATTGTACTTTGTATTTCAGTTGAACAATTGATGAATATCTATTAGAAAAGTTGGAATTGAATTTCAGGCTCCTCCTTATGAGGTTTTTCCCTGGTCTCCGACCAAATTTTGGTGTCTCTATTGTGTATGTTTTTCTTCTGTTGTTTCTTATTTTTTTGGTGCATTGCTGATGTTATTGTTATTTCTACATGGATTCTAATGATGTTAAGATGTTATAGGGTGAATGTAACATGTAAATGATGAAAGGGCTTAAAATGCAATTATGTAAAGTAAAGAACAATATATCCCTAAGGAAAGTTAACACATCATATGCCTAGAATTTATCTTGCAAACTTCGCTAACATCTTTCTCCATGTCCCAAACTAGATTATAAGTGAAAGACCCTAAATCTACCTTTTCTCAAGCTCAGGTAGGGAATCTTGTGTCTATGGCTACCTCAGATAGAAAAATTACTCAAGGATGTGTTTTGAATGAACTCCAAGGTCTTCTATCTATACAATGTGTTGGTGTAGATAAGGGGTTCCATGCATGCTAACGTGACTCTTCAATTAGTAGAGCCAACTTGACCTCTTCACCATTTAGCCCACTATAAATTAATAAAAAACTATTTTAAATATATTTACCACATATCCTTGGTGATTGCTTGCCCAAGTAAACGAATAATAATGAGAGCAGTGCCAAAAACATTAAATAATAATAATTATTTTATTTTTATTTTTATTTTTTGGGACAAGATGAGATTGTTTTAGGGTAGATGGGCTTCTCATGGGAAATTCATTCCATAGTTTCCCCAAATTTCAACAAAAATACCATGTGCAAATACCATAGTGAATTCCCTGAGAATACTCTGAGTGTGCATACAATATGGAAAATCCACTCTAGAAGTAGTAACGCAGGTTTTCTATTTAGGAAGTGAGTTATAACATGAGTTTCTCCATTGTGACTCGAGTTGCCCTATTTTTCAGCCCAAAACTCAATCAAACCTCGAGAAAACTACTTCCAACTTTTGGCACACCTTCTTCAACACCTGTAGGACATGTCCAAGCCTTGACAGGTCTCAATAACTCCGTAGCAACCTTTGTACACATCAATAAACCTTTCTCAACTAGTCACTTGTGTCATTGTTAACCACCACGAGTGGATGATCCTTATAGGAAATTTTTTATCCTAGATTTGTCTTCAGCTGGTAGCCAACAATGCCTTGTAGCCATCAGATAACTTGATGTGTTACCATTTTTTGCCACTTGAGATAGATATTGTGTACCCTCACTCATCTATCATGATTGTATGTTTGAAGGTGGGCCATCCAACCCCATAGGTATGATTTTTCATTATGTGATTAAATGTTTATGCTTATTTTTCTTGAGCACACTTGGACATGGATTATTGGGTAACTTGGAAGAAGGAAGGGCTTTGATTATTGGGTTAATCTTGAATCCTAGTCCCGTGTGATCTCCTTTGTTCGCTACTAGCTTTAGAAGTGGCACTACATGGGAAAGCCTAATTTTGTTTGCATTGTCCAACTTCCCAATACGATATATCTCACTCCCCTTCGTTCATTACAAGTCATTTAAAATTTTCTTTATCTGGGTCCACAAGTTGTAGCCTCCCCTTCCCCTTGTCCACACCTTGGATTGAGCCTTGAATAATGCCTCGAAGGTTGATGCGGCTAAAAAGAAAGATAAAGGAAGAATATGGCCACATACAATAGGAAATGTACCACAAAATACAAAATATGCTGGGGATAATAAAATTTAGCACGTAGGAAAAATCCAAACATGATCGCTACTCCCTATCATTATTTACATCACCTTGGTTCCTAGGAACCCTATGATTCCCCCTTGCATCATTAAGGAACCCATGGATGTCCCAACCCCTATTGGGTGGTGAACTACCCTACCTTAAGAGTGTAATCACTACTATATCTTACAAATCATGTTCTTATTCCCTTAATCCTCGAGTAGTAAATTGAAGAAGAGCGGAAAAACAAAGGTCGAGATAACTCATGTGCCATGATTTCTCCCTCCTTACATTCATACACCCAAGATATGAGCTTCCCTCACCTTATCTACCCTTGTACCATGACATGTGGCTTGGATCTTTCCCTATGTCCCATTCAGTTCCATCTTTATTTCACATGACACCTGCCATTTGAAGGGTGTACCTTGGACTCGTCATTTCCTTAAAGGTTGAAATCACCTAATAAAGTCCTGTTGACCACTACCTGTCAATGACCCATAGCATTACACCCCCTTTTTTCTCAAGAGGGATAAAGCCTAATCGATGTGTTTGTGTTGTACAACTATCATCATCAACCTGATCATTATGTTATAATGTAAACCCATTCTGCATGTATATGATATAAATAATCTCAACAGATCCATGTCGTGTATATAATGGCCTAAGTAAACTTACTTTTTCTAGTGACGATTTACATTTTGGGAGGTTTTTTGTTTCACCGATCCATTTTCGGATGGTCGACAAAGTCTTTCTTTAGTCTTACCCTAAAGCCAGAATGGATTTTGTCACTGGGATCTTAGGCGAGCTCTAGTGTTATAAATCGAGTCTATGTAAAAGTGATTTGAAAATAATTCTAACTCTTTGGTTATGTTATTTTATTACAAATTGCTTGGTTTGTTGGATTATATTTGTGTCGCAGAAATGAGTAGTCTGTGAGGGCCTATTAAAAATAGGTTTTCTCCTTTGAGATGTAAAAAATGTGAAAATCATGATGTAAAGTGTCTTGAGAGTTGGAAAAATAATTTATCCCTTCATAGGTTAATTAATTAATTTTTTTGGCCAAAAATAATTAAAATCCTAAGCCAAAAATTTAATTAATTCTATGTCCTAGTTAAATTTAAATTCTCTGAAGGCAAAATTCACCAGTCCTTAAAAAATACATTTTAAGAGAGCTAATGACTAAGGTAAATTAATAATTTTGATAAATTTTAAGCATTTGATCTCTAAGGTTAAGTCAAAGTCAAAATTTTGGGGAAATTAATTCAAAAATTTAATTTTTGAATTAATTAAAATGCATTTAATTGAAAAATTCAAATTTCCCCAAATATTTAAATATTTCGATGGATGAGATTAAAAGAAATTTTAATTTTCATCAACGGTCGAGATTGCTTTAACGAGGGTCACTCGAATTAGCCGTTGGAGGATTTATCTTTAAATAAGAAGTTATTTGGCAGTTGATTCATCCGACCTTTGAGTCACATGCTAAGCGTAAAGTTCTTGTGTAATTTTTATTTGGATAATAAAGAAAGACTTCAGAGTTAATTTTTGCCGGTGTTACCCTTCATGGAAATACTATAAGATGTGTTGTTTTCATGTGTAATTTTTTTTAGTCATTGATGATAGCTTCCGAAGAGTGATTTGAGTACAAGTATCTTGTTCAGTGGCTGGGGTTTAAGTGATAATTTAAATCTTGAATGTAATAACATATATCTCTATTTATCTGAATTTTATTATCATTTTTTACTCTATTTTGATGGTTGGATTGAGTTTTGCAGGAAAATCTTGATTTTAGATCATTGGGCGTTCGGGGAAGTTTTTAGTTAGACCAACCAACTTTCGATTTGTGTTTTCTGAAGAGCCCAACTTAATTTGATCTTGGGCTTATCATAAGATTTTTATTGGTGATGCATGAAGGGTTTTGAGCTAAGCACCTTCTTAAAATTTTATTTTATTTTATTTTATTTATTTATTATTATTATTATTATTTTTTCTATGTGCGAAATTGATGAATCTGGCTATTGAGAGCCTTAGATTATCAGATCTGGGAGTGAAGTTGGACTCGTACTCCCCAGATCTGATAGATCTTCCATTCTTGTGCATAAATCTGTAAATTTTTTGGGTTTTTTGACTTGGGTTTCTGGGGTTTTATTTATTTTTTGTATATCTGGGTTCTGGGTGTTTTTGTTTTCAAGTACAGGTTACAGATCTGAAGGTGAAGTTTGATTTGAAGCTAGATCTAGGCCTTGGAGGGTAAGATCTGGCCTCAAAATCATTTTTGTAGGGATTCTATCCAGATTTTTGCAGTCCAAAGGTGTGTGTGTGTGTGTGTGTGTGTGTTTTTATTTATTTTTTATTTTTTTATTAAATCTGTAACTAATTTAATTTTTTAAGGGTTTCACTGGTAAATCTTAAGCAGAAGTAAATCTTAAATCTGAAAATTTCTCTTTGGTTCTTTGGCTATTTGTCTGCTATATTTGAAATTTCTCTCTATTTTTTTTTTTCTTTTCATTCGAAAATCTTTTCAGTTCTGCTACCTGGGGTTTCTCCTCAAACCTACGTTTTCTTTCCTTGCTACCATTTAGCCGTCCACATCCCTCATCCGCTTTTGCCTTCGAAACATCCTTCCTCATTCCTCCACGCAGTCCTCATTCCCTAGCTCTCTACTCTCCCTACGACCACTTTATTTCTCCTATTCCCCATCTTTCCTCCTTGCATCCTTTCCATACTTCACTCCCTGCTCCTTTGTATCCTCTCTGTCCATTTGCAGCATAATCTGCCAACCCATTTATCCATCTACCTATCCATCCTTCTTCGACCTTCTCTCATAGTCCTTTCCATCAATTCGCCGTCTAACTTGCAGCTCCAACTTGCTGCTCCTCGCCTTCTCGTCGAGCTGCAAACTTTCAATCCGTTGCCTGCAAATGCTCCTCCTTCTCGCTACTCAGTCGTGCTGTTAAACCACCACCGTCAAACCTGCCAAATAACAAAACACATTGGATTTTTTATTTCTTAAGTTTAATTTGTTTATATTTTTGCTTTAGTATTTTGGTTAGGGTTATTTCCATTTAAAATTATGTCGACTTTTTATTTATTTTTATTTTTTAACTGTGTATTGTTATGATTAAGGTTTGATTTACTTTTATTTTTTTAGATTTGGTTAGTTTTCATTTCTTTTGGTTTTAATTTGATTTTTGTTTTTACTTTTCATTTGATTTATTTATTTTATTTCATTTCAAAAGAAAATCTAAAACATTTAGAAAAAATTTTTATTTGTTTGTTTTGTTTGTTGTTTTTGTTTTGTTTATGTTTGTTGTTGTGATTTTTTTTTTTTGTGACCATTTGTTTTTGTTTTATATATATATATATATTTGATTTTCTATTTTTTACAGAATAAAAAATCACAAAAATTTCTAAAATTAAAAAAAAAATGAAAATTTCATTTTTTTTTTAATTGTTTGGCTTGGAGATTGAGAATAAAATAAACTAAAAGGGATTTGCGCTTTCACATTTAATATTTTAATGTGGCCTACGGTCCATTACAATTTTGATTTTTAACCCTTTGATTCATTTTAATTTTGTCACATTAAAAGATTTTGATTTCTTCATTTAACTAATTGTCTATGGAATAATTAAAATTCTAATTTAAAGTTCCTTGGTGTTATTTGGTGATTAAATGTAATTTGCATGATTTTTCTATGGTCAAAGTGCAATAAATGTTTTAAATCATATTGTCCCTTGGAGAAAGAGAATTTTGCTAGATTATCCTGCATATTAAAGTTTTGAGCATTTTACATTTAATTGTTCATGATCGTTGCTTTGCCATATTGGAAAATTGTTCTGGATGACTTGTTATTTTTCAGTCTATGGTTAATTCAAATTAAAGGCGTTGGTCTGTAGTTATTTTTATCTTGTGATTGTGTCCTATTTTAATATATCTATCTCAAATGACTGAGATTCGCTTTAAATTCATCAAGTTGTTCATTCTTAAAATCTCCTAGAGCTTGTGTTTCACAGGCTATCTTCATCCATTTACTTTAGGGACTACCCCCCCTTGATTTGTCTAGAAAACAGTGAACGAAGTAAGGATTAGAGTGACAACCCTTACTCTGAGTGTTGCCGTGGTGCCTAGACAATTTGTGCGACAACATTTTGTTGGCGCCATTGAATTGGGCTTTGGCTCTACAACATTCATCTTTCATCTTTCTATCATTCATTTTAGCTGGCAACAACAACATTTTTTAATGCCGTTTCTGGGAATAGAGTTTTTCTGTCCTTAGTCTTCACGACATTTTTCTAATCATCTAATCTTTCATCATTTCTTATCCCATCAGCACCACATTTCGTGGCGTCATTTCATCTTTTCATTCCCTTATCTTTCATTATTTCATTAATCGTTTCATTTAGCACTTGGACATTTCGGTTCGTTTCTTGTTTGGGTGGCAACTCCACTTATTCATCAATTATTTCTCAGACAAGAAGCCCTCCCTTATATCCAACTATTTTTTCCTTTTGGATCCTAGTGCTAGATTCATGTTCAAGTGGAGACTCCACTTCTTTCATTTCTTATAAGAATTTCTACTAGAAGCTCGCTTCTTGTGGATCTTTTGATTTTCTTGAGAAATGGGTCTCTCTCTAGCATCCATTTGGTCCCTTCTTATCCCTATAAGCAAGTCATCATGGATGACTTGTTTGCCTCGTGTCATTTTACTAACTTTCTCCATGATATGCTGGATGAGGCCATTCATAAATTACCTTTGTTCTTGGGTGGTGATTCAACCACTGCTAGAAAGCATCTATCCAGGGTTACTCATATAATAATCAGATATTGTCATTCTTTCCAATATAAACATGAAGATGTCAAGATGTGTCTATTTGCCTTTTTTTAGAGGGTGATGCTTTGAATTGGTTTCATAATTATCCTGAAGATTCTTTTGCTTATTTACAAGACATCATCAATGCTTGTAAAGATAGATATGGAGATCAAGGTGGCTCGCCTTGTGTCCTTAGTACTATGCAACATGATCAAAATAATGTTGTAAATGGTCCAACTATCAATGAAATATTTCAAGACAATTCTCCATATCAAAATAAGCCATCCACTTGTACCGTTGCAAGATGAATATATGATAGTGGAAAAATAGGTACAAGTTGTCAAACCAGTGTTGACATCGAAAGAGAAAATGATAAGCATCTTATAGAAGAACCAAAGCAGTTGGTTAAAGACATGTAGTTTAGTCAAACATAACTGCTAAAAAATATGGAGATTAATAAAGAAAATTATAGCTGATTACACCAAGGATATGAGAACTTTGTACACCCACCTGGAAAAACGTGATAAGGAGATGAACATCATGAAAATTAAACACTCCGATCACGTAGCCATCGTAGCAGAAAGGTCTGCTCAAAATATGGAGGCTATGAGGAATGACATGCAGAGTCATCATGAGAAAGAAAGGACTTCCATGCAAAACTATTTACTTGTCATGAGAGAAAAACATGCTAAGGAAATGGAAACCATGAAAGCTAATCATGACAGAGAAATGAGCTCTATGCAAAATTGTTTGATGACCATAAAAGCAGATAATGAAAAAGTAATAAAAGATATGGAAGCTGGTCAGATATGTCTTCAGAATAAGTTATTGACCATGGAGGAAAACCATGCCAAGGAGGTCAGTGCTATAAAGGTCGAACAATCTAACCAGATGGATGCCATAACAATATAGGTACAGAAATTTTAGCGTCAACCAGAGGATGAAAGAAACAAGGAAACGTCAACATATCATAAGCTTCCTTATCTGCTGTAGCAAGCTCCATCTTATTATGAAGAGGTCATTTGTTCCATTGAAAAGTGGCTAATTGAAGGTGACTTAGATAAACTGGAAATTAATAAGAATCAAGTTGATGTTCACATGGTTAATCCGCCAGTCATAGAAGATCAAGTTATAACTCATGGCACATGTGAGACTGATCTATCATTCTTGACAGAGAAGATGCAGAATGAAGAAAGACATGACATGCATATCTTACATAATTCATTTGAGAGTTTTGAAGTAGAATGTTCCACATCATCAGTGATACAACCTGCCATAAAGAAAAGACGCAAGAGAAAGAGAATGAGAAAGCGGTTTGATGTATCTGTTGGCCGTGAGAAATTTGATTTTCAGATAAGAAAAAGTCCTACCATATGCAGAATTGGACATGGCACATCTGAGAAACATTCAATAGATTTTCCTGAAAGTAGTCAAATTCTCAACATGCACTACATTGAACACATTTAATGCCATTGGGTATCCTTTGTATTGTATTCCTAACCCTACACCCTTTCATTTCAACATTTCATTTTGTAGTTATGTCAGATTCAAGTTTTTCATGTTATTAGGATAGTTAATAAATGAAGAGCTTATATATTTCATGTGCTTAATGTTATATGATGATTTTGGATGGACACTATTTATGTTATGTTGTGTGTTGCTTGGCTGCATATTCTGGGTTCTCACATTCCTTCAGTGCAGTAACGTGTCCCCAAGTAAAGCCAGATGTTGACCACTACGTGTCAACAACCCATAGAAGTACACCCATTTTTTTCACAAAAGGGACAACGCTTGATCGATGTGTTCATGCCATACAACTATCATCATCAACCTGATCATTATGTTATAATGTAAACCCATTTTGTATGTATATGATATAAATAATCTCAGCAGATCGATGTCGTGTATGTAATGGCCTAGGTAAACCTACTTTTCTGGTGACGATCTACATTTTGGGAAGTCGTTTGTCTCACCGATCCATTTTCGGATGGTCGGCAGAGTTTTCCCTCATTGTTACCCCAAAGTCGGAATGGATTTTGTCATTGGGATCTTAGGTGAGCCCTAATGTTATAGGTCAAGTCTATGTAAACGTGATTTGAGAATAATCATAACTATTTGGTTAGATTATTTTATTACAAATTGTTTGGTCTTCTGGATTATATTTGTGTTGCAGAAATGGGTAGTCTGTGAGGGTCTATTACAAATGGGTTTTCCTCTTTGAGATGTAAAAAATGTGAAAATCATGATGTAAAGTGTCTTGAGGGTTGGAAAAATAATTTATCCCCTCATAGGTTAATTAATTAAATTTTCTGACCAAAAATTAATTAAAATCCTAAGCCATAAATTTAATTAATTCTAGGTCCTAGGTAAATTTAAATTCTCTGAAGGAAGAATTCGTTGGTCCTTAAAAAATAAGTTTTAAGAGATCTAAGGACTAAGGTAAATTAATAATTTTGATAAATTTTAAGCTTTTGATCCCCAGGGTTAAGTCAAAGTCAAAATTTTGGAGAAATTATTTCAAAAATTTAATTTTTGAATTAATTAAAATGCATTTAATTGAAAATTTTGAACTTCCCCGAATATTTAAATATTTTGACGGATGAGATTAAAATAAATTTTAATCTTCATCGACGGTCGTGATTGCTTTGACGAGGATCACTCAAACTAGTTGTTGGAGGATTTATCTTTAAATAGGAAGTCATTCGTCAGTTGATTCATCTGATCTTTGAGTCGTGTGCTAAGTGAAAAGCTCTTGTGTAATTTTTATTTGGATAATAAAGAAGAACTTTGGGGTTAATTTTTGCTGGTGTTACTATTCATGGAAATATTGTAAAATGTGTCGTTTTCATATGTAATTTTTTTTTATTCATTGATGATAGCTTCTGAAGAGTGATTTGAGTATAGGTATCTTACTCAATCGTTGGGGTTTATGTGATAATTTAAATTTTGAATGTAATAGCATATATCTCTATTTATTTGAATTTTATTATCATTTCTTGCTCTATTTTGATGGCTAGATTGAGTTTTGCAGAAAAATATTGATTTTTAGATCATCAGGCGTTCGAGGAAGTTTTCAGTTGGATCAACCAACTCCTGATCCATGATTTTTGAAGATCCCAACTTAATTTGATCCCGAGCTTATCATAAGATTTTTATTGGTGATGCATGAAGGGTTTTGCACTAAGCACCTCCTTTAAAATTTATTTATTTATTTATTTTTTTATGTGTGAAATTGACGAATTTGACTGTTGAGAGCCTTAGATTATTAGATCTGGGAGCGGAGTTGGATTCACACTCCCTAGATCTGATAGATCTTCCATTCTTATGCATATATCTTTAAAGTTTTTTGGTTTTTCTAACTTGGGTTTCTGGGTTTTTTTTTTGTATATCTGAGTTCTAGGTGTTTTTGTTTTCAAGTACACGTTGCAAATCTGAAGGTGAAGTTTGATTTGAAGCTAGGTCTAAGCCTTGGAGGGTAAGCTCCGGCCTCAAAAATATTTTTATAGGGATTTTATCAAGATTTTTGCAGTCCAAAGGTTTTATTTTTTTGTTTATTTATTTTTCTTTTAATTTTTAAATATGGAAATAATTTAATTTTTTAAAGGTTTCACTGGTAAATATTAAGCAGAAGTACAACATCTTAATATGGAAATTTAACTTCGGTTATTTGGCTACCTGTTTGCTACATTTGAAATTTCTTTTTCTCTATTTTTTTTTTTCGAAAATCGTTTTCAGTTCTGCTGCCCGGGGTTTCTCCTCGGACCCGTGTTTTCTCTCCTTGCTGCCATCTACCCATTTGCATCCCTCATCCGCTGCTGCCTTCAAAACGTTCTTCCTCATTCTTGCACGCAGTCCTCATTCCATAGCTCTCTGCTCTCCCTACGGCCCCCTTATTTCTCCTCTTCCGCATCTCTCCTCCTTGCATCCTTTCCACACTTTGCTCCCTGCTCCTTTGTATCCTCTCTATCCATTTGTAACATAGTCTGCTAACCCATTTATCCATTTTCCTGCTCGTCCTTCTTCGACCTGCTCTTGTAGTCCTTTCCATCAATGCGCTTGTCCAACTTGCAGCTCCGACTTGCTGCTCCTCACCCTCTCGTCAAGTTATAAACCTTCAATTTGCCGCCTGCGAACCCTCCTCGCTCTCGCTGCTCCGTCGTGCTACTAAACCACTGGCGTCGAACCTGCAAAAAAACAAAACACATTTGATTTTTTATTTCTTAAGTTCAATTTGTTTATATTTTTGCTTTAGTATTTTGGTTAGGGTTAGTTTCCATTTCACCTTACTTTGATTTTTTTATTTGATTTTATTTTTTTTAACTTTGTATTGTTATGATTTATGTTTGATTTATTTTTATTTTTTTAGATTTGGTTACTTTTCATTTCTTTTGGTTTAATTTGATTTTTGTTTTTACTTTGTTTCATTTGACTTATTCTTTTTATTTCATTTGAAAGAAAAAAAATAAAAAAGTGTTTTTTTTTTTTTTAATATGGACATTTATTTTTTTATTTTTATTTTTTACAAAAATAAAAAATCATAAATTTCTAATAGTATATTATATACTATATATATATATATATATATATATATATATATTTTGTGGCTTTGAGATTGAGAATAAAATAAACTAAAAAGGGATTTGCACTTTCACATTTTATATTTTAATGTGGCCTATGGCCCATTAAAATTTTGATTTTTAACCCTTTGATTCATTTTAATTTCATCACATTAAAAGATTTTGATTTCCTCATTCAACTAATTGCCTAAGGAATAATTAAAATTTTAATTTAAAGTTCCTTGGTGTTATTTGGTGATTAAATGAAATTTGCATGATTTTTCTATGGTTAAGGTGCGATACATGTTTTAAATCATATTGATTGTTGGAGAAAGATAATTTTGTTAGATTATCTTGCATCTTAAAGTTTTGAGCATTTTACATTTGATGTTCATGATCGTTTCTTTTCCATATTGGAAAATTGTTTTGGATGACTTGTTATTTTCTAGTCTATGGTTAATTCAAATTAAAGGCACTGGTCTGTAGTCATTTTTATCTTGTGATTGTGTTTTATTTAATTTATCTATCTCAATTGATCAAGACTCTCTCTAAGTTTATCAAGTTGTTCATCCTTAAAATTTCTTAGAGCTTGTGTTTCACAAACTATCTTCATCCATTTACCGTAGGGACTACCTCCTTTGACTTGTCTAAGAGAGAGTCTGAATGGAGTGACTAAGGATTAGAGTGACAACCCTTACTCTGAGCATTGTCGTGGTGCCTAGACACTTTGTGCGACAACAAGTCCTTAATTAATCTCTCTTTCCAAGGGAGGTAACACTAGTACATGTCTTAAGCCCCAAATTTGGAAGGGGAACCCACTATGAAGTGTCCACTTATACCCTTGATTAGCAAGCGTATGTACTCAAATGCACTAATATATCATTGTAATGGAAGGTGAGGAGACACATTGGATCTTATATAGGATTGTAGGTCGGTTTTCATATTGGACTTGGGCTCCCTATATAAGATTTGAGCCCTCTAGAGGATCTAGATAACATTTGTTTGGTGATTGTTGAGATCCACGGGCCTCCTTCCATGCAGAGCATTGATTTCCACGACATGGCCTTCTTCCACACTACTATTTTCTTTCTCGTTCCCTAGTTATTCAGAGATAATGATGCACTTGGAACATGTCACCCTAGTTGGCTACACATTGCACCTGACACTTCGTAGCTGATCTACAACCTAAAGGAGGTTATGCATTTCTTAGGGAGACATGGGAGGGCATATTTCATATTCTGGCCCTCATTGATGGAGCATTGACTTGATTATGAGCCACTTGGAGACCCATGGGACCCATTTGGAGGCCACAAAACCAAAATATGGGTTTGGAGATTTTTTGTAGCATATAGAGGGTATCCCCCTCTTCATCATCATTTTTGAGGCCCTCACTCTCATCCCTAGTACATGAGGCCTCAACATTGCCCCTCTAGGCCTCCATGTTATCTTTCTGTGGGATTAAGAGGGATAATTTGATTTAATTTTTGAGCTGTCATGGTTGGCTTGTAATCATGGGTGGGTTACTTAGCACATTAGGCAAAGAAAAAGGGGGCTTTGTCTTTAATATTTTGAACTCTTAGCATTTGTATAAATAGGAGAGAGCTAGTCTCCTCCTATCATCATCACCTATATTTTTGATATCTCTTATTGAGGATTTTAGACCTACAATTTGATGATGAATTTGGACGAGTTGGATGAATTTTGATGTTTGGTTAATTTTTGTTATCTCTCTTGGAGTTTCTTTTTGGCATTGTGATGGATGGATATGTTCTTCATTGCCTTACAAGTGTTATTTAATGCTATATTTTTGAATATGATTAATGTCTAATGCATGTAATATTGTCTCATGGTTGTTAATGTGCCCTAATTGATGAAATATTATTTAAGCATTTAAAATAATGGAAAATTTTTCATGTGTTACTCATAGATAATGAATGAATGAATATTGCTAGGGGATTCATTGCATATGTATCATTGAACTTCATTAACAATTTCCATTGAAGTATAAATACCTAGAAGTGTTGTGAAGCTACTTCATTAAGGGTAGCAACGCTGCTTCTAGGTCTCCTTGAAGAGTGAGTTTCTTTAGCATGACTATATTTGACTCCAGGTCTCCTAATTTCTAGGCACTGATTCTTAAGTCCTTGGTGATCACTCAAATAGATAAATTTCTCTCCCTTTTCACCTTTTCTTCGTCCCATTAAGGATAAGGAGGCCTCTTTATGGATTTGTGCAAAATCCATTAGAGGAGGATGTTTTGAATTTTGTTTGGACAAAACTATTCCTTAGTGTCTTCTTTAGTGATCCTCAAGTTTTTGTGGATTTCCTATAGTGACATCTCCAAAAATTTGATGCCTTAGCCATCACATCAGGAGGGAACCCTAGAATCTAATCCTTCAACATGGGGATTCTTTGAAGGAATTTGCTTTAGCACTTGTTGAAGAAAATCATTAGTTTCCTTTTCTCTCTTCTACCTTGACCTTGGATGTGCATAACTATCGTGTTGAATTTCAACCCTAGGTCTCATGTAGGATATTTCCCAAGGGGTTATTTCATGGAAAGTCTTGATAGTTTTTCCTAAAACTTTCACTTTCATTGATCCTTTCCGTTGAATGAGCTTCCTTTCCTCACTTAAAACCTATTATAGATATATGTCTATCACAAGTGAGTAATAGTAGGACTCCTCCTATCAGTGAAAATACAAGGAGAATATGGGACTTAGGCTATGGTGACAGTGGGCTTCTATCCTATGTGTTGTTGTGCCCCCTAGCTTTTTCTTCTTTACAAGGTCTACTAGTTTGTGCAACAACACTTTTGGCATCATTTCTAAGGATGAGACTTGTGTCTTGTTCCTATAAAACATCATTGATATATGTCCTTTTTGAAACTCCATTGGAAGAACGAAGCCCTTGTTCTTCATTGAACATGAAATTCAATGCTTGTAGGGTGAAGTAAGCATCTCTCAAGGCATTTTGAATCCTTGAATTCATCTTGGAGACTCCTCTTTGAAGTAATATGCAAAACTTAGACCAATGTATGAAGAAAGTGAAGAGGGTCATTGTACCACTGATTATCATAAATCCACTTCATTCAAACCATTAAAATTTGATGCATACCCTGGTCCCCTTTGTCGATTGCCTCATAAACACCATGAGTTGTTGCCTATTCTTGATGTAAGTGTTACTAATGATCCAAAGAAGCATGTGGATGATTTTCTATGGCATATTTTTTCTAGATTCTATAATCAACTTGTTATGTATCAACAATACATGGAAGATATTGTTATAATACCCTTTACATTGACATTGGAAGGAAATGCTTGGGATTGGTATATTAACTTACCTCTAGGGAGCATATTCTAATTTGAGTAGTTTGAAGATATTTTCATGAAAGAATGGGCTAATCAACATCATGCTAATGAAGAAGATGAATTTATATTTCCCATTTTCTAGGATGATACACTTTCCAACAAGTTCGAAGGGGAAGTTGGCCATGACTCCCATTTAGATCATCAAGATGATAACATTGATGAAGAGATCGAGGACTATGTTGAAGAAGAAAATCAGGAACTAGAAATCATGTCCTCCAAGGATGATAACAAGGATTTTGATCCCAAAAACCTCCAACTATTGTAGGAAAGAATGAATGAATATGAAAAATCACGTCGAAATTTGGTAGAAGGATGTAAAGCAAAAGATATAAATTCTTATTTTTGTAAGCAAGGATCCAAGCTCCATGCGATGCAACAAAATATAAAGGAATCCTTCCAAATTCCTTCTTGAAATTTGTTGCTAGGATGAACCTTCGAAATGCCTTCCAAATCCCTTCCAAAGGCTAGGTCCACAAGGATGAACCTGATGAAGTTGGGTCTCTCATTTAGGAAGGGGTGTTGAATAACACGCTACATGAAGGTTTAGAAAATGTGCACATCATTGTTGATATTTACGTTTATGGATTCTTCCACATAAATTATGGAAAGTGGGATATCAACAACTGTCATTTTGACAATGACCCCATTTATGACATCGACAAGGAATATGAGGTTAAGTTTAGTCTTCCCTTTCTCAAAAACATTAGTTATGATGATATATTTATTGATAGCCTTGAGAGGGAAGATGATTATTTTCCCCTATGGGAAGAGAAATAATGGGAAGAGATTGACTGTCATTTTGACAAAGGTCCAATCTATGATACTGATGATGACATCAATATGGACCTTTCTTCTCCTTGACTTCTTTTTTATCCTAGGAGTATGGTTGAGTCATTTGTGGGCCCTTACCTCATCCCTTTTCATACAATCATTGATAATGCAGATCTTTCTCTATCTCTTGAGTGTGATCATTATGTTAAGAACCCTACTTGTTGTGTCTCTCCATGTCACCAGTCCACCTTTCCTTCCAATCATGACCTTATAGTAACCATGAAGCATGACATCATTGGGAGGGACCATGATGAGGATGATATGCCTGAGGTTTCCCTTCATCGGAGATTCATGAGCTTAATTATTGATATCTCTATCTTTTGACTAAGAGATAGGATTCAATGGAGTAGGTTGTGTCCCTTTCTTTCCTCTTCATCCACGATCTTCCATATGTGTCCACCTTATTTTTCCACCTCCCGCCCTTGTGACGTTCCATGTGATTGTTCCTAACCTTTTTGTTGGATTTATTGCATGAGTAATCATAGGGGAAAAAGTTTTTATATTGATCTAATGATGTATTGCTTGCATTGGCTCTATGATTACACTTGACATTGTATCATATGCATGTTAGAGTAGGATGCATTGCATATTGATTTTGCATTAGAAGTTAATATCATACTATGTTCTCATGATAAATTATGTGCATTTAGATTAAACTTTCATTTTAGAGTAGATTTTATTTCTTGTTTGTTTTTATTATCTAACAAAATCATGGGAAATCAAAGTACGCATTCGACACATGCTGCCCCATTTTCTTGTCTGTGATGTGCATGCAATAGTTCTATGGTCCTAGAGGATTGTTGGTGTTCTCATTACCTCCCCGTTCAAGTTCATTAGGGTTGTGTACTCTACTAAGAGTTCATGACCCAGTTGGAGCCAAATGTTACCCACCATCAATGGTTGATTCCTTCAGGGGAATTTTTCTACTAGATTTCTTTTTAGTCGGAAGCCAACAACCCCTTGCAACCACCAAATAGCTATTTTCTACCATTCTCCACCACATGTGGTAGTTGTTGCGTAACCTCGTTCATCTATCATGATCATATATTTGAAGGTCGGCCCTTCAATCCCAAAGGTATGATTTTTCATTGTGTAATTTAGTGTTTAAGCTTGATTTTCTTGGGCACACTTCAACATGGATTATTGGGTGACTTGGAAGAAGGAGGTGCTTTGATTGTACAAGGTTTCATAATCATGATACATGGCTATATAAAAGAGATACAAGAACCTACACTGTTAGGTCCCTATAATACTAGTGATGCCCCCATTACTATTGTAGTTGTATCCCTTATTAATATTGTTGTGCCCCTATTGTCCCCATATTGTTATTACTATGCCCCATAGAATCCCTCTATTG
>APFE031108288.1:131311-174121 GCA_000404065.3 Pinus taeda
AAAGAACATATCATCACACACATGGACACAAGATATAAGGTGGAAACCCAATGTGGGTGAAAACCACCTGCTGCAATTCATCTCTATCTTCTTTAAATAAGAAACTTCTTTTTACAATATTTCTGTACTGGTGTAGTCTTATACCATTACATAGGCTTCTACCTACAAAAGGCTACAACCTTCTCTCATTTTCCAGCTTTTCCTGGAAAGGAGCTACAACCCCCTTAGCTCTTGTACTAGCTGATGTACTAGTACGTAGGTGCAGACCTACAGAAGGCTACAACCTTCTCTTTTCTTCTAGGGACCACGTTTCATAATTTTTCAGACTGGATCATTCAATAACAATAGTCAAACATCAAATACATCTGCATTAACCAATCTCCTTTGTTGAATCAAATAATTACTTCTCTGAGTGCTGTAACCAGAATACATTAACAGTAACATGAAACCAATCCTGAACCCAGAACACTGTAGCAATAAACAAAAGTAGCTAAAAAATATTTCATAAGACGTACGCTACTTAAATATGTAGAACCTACGTGCATACGCTTCTGTATTAAGGCCAACCAACATATACGATGTTTTGACTTACTGAACCAGCGTGTATACGTGCCTCTATTGTGGAGAACCTACGTACAGATCTATAAAAGATAATTTACCCTTTTCACTTACTCAGACATCAGTTATACCCAAATTATCAGATTTATAGATCAAGTCATGCACCAAATATAACATATCAAAATCACACAGAGATACTTCTCTTGAAGCCTTGAGATCTTCACCCATCAATAGAACTTATCCATCTTCTAGTGCTAAGGTTCCTTCTTGACTCAGATCCAGCTATGCACCACAACCCAATCACCAGTATTCTAGATCTTGCTCTTCATTAGATATTCAATACTTGAGTGAATACCTTTGCCTAATGATCTCCTTCCGCTTTTATAGTGTTAGGCCTTACTCAATACCATGGTCCAAAACCATTTAGAACCAATACTTGGGGCGCAATACCTGGGTTCAATACATTGGATGAGATACCATGGTCCAAAACCATAGGTTCAAATACCAAGGACCAATTTTTTTTTTTTTCCCACATGTATACCCTTTTCCTTGCATGAAATTGCGTGCATACACATATGTGACTTTTGATCGGCAATCCCATGTGTATACACGATCTGGTTAAGAGGAACTTGCGTATATCTCTTTTTCTTTCATTCTGAGAGCCTGCACTGTGATCTGCCATCTGAGTGAGTTGCCATCAAGGAAAACACCTGTGTCATAGCACCAAACCTGTGTCATAATGCCAACATTTCTTTCATTGTGAAAAAGAAAAAGGCTCTATTCCCTCCTCTAGCTAAAGTTCATTGAATCAAAGGAAAATTTGGCATGTTCATTTAGACTGCATTAGGGTTTTGGTCTAGAGTCTATCACACCATCTTTGTTTCACACCATTTGACTATTGAGAAAACAACAAGCCTTAAAATTAATGTTTAATAAAGTCCACTCAATAATTTTTATTTTTCACTGGTAGCTCACTAAGGTTAACATAGGCTAGGGTCTTAGAGTAGAGTAGTGATGTTAACAACTCCAAGACCACAAAAGGAAACCTAGTATCTTGCGTCCTTTTTATACCCATGCAGATTTAAGCTAAACTCACTTAATTCTACTGGGGGTTTGTTCCACTGTTGATATTTGAGTGTGAGTACTTGTGCCGAAGCATGATCCGTTAATCATGCCACTATTATAAATGTCCTAACAATATCTTCATTATCAACCTAGGCCCTAAAAAACTAGGTTCTGATAACATGAAGATCCCTTCTCTACCTCTCTGGTTTGTGTGTGCTTATCTCTTAGTTCTCTTTTAGAGAGTGTTGTTTGGTTTAAGTCATAGTTTGGCCTTAGGGGTGTCTAAATTAACTATATATATATTCACCATGGTTGAACAAAATATCTCACGTTATTTTAGATTATTAGACATGTCTGCTGACGAGGTAGGTCCACTAGTGCATAGATGAAGGATAACTCTAGTAACGAAGAAGTTAGACCATACTTAGGTTGGGGGGGTAACATCGGTCCTAGGGGGGAAGACCTTTTTGATATTGAGGAAGTAGACACACATCCTTACTTACCACACGTAAAGCCACCTTTGAATGATCCTCTTGGCCCAATTTTAGTGCAACTAAGATTCTTAGGATTGTGACCTGTTTTCCTTGTTTTGTTCTAACATTTATGGTGAAATCACTTCTTCTTTATCGAAAATATCTATTTCCATGTCAACTTTATTGTTACTTAGTGTGTTAGGATCCATATCTATTACTACCTGTCTCACTTCTTTTTGGGGCACTCCACTAGTTGTGTTTATAACAACAACAAGTTTTCCACCCTTATCCGTGTTTATGTCTTCCTCTAGCTTCGTGTCTAGAGTGGGGGAAAACCATGGTCAATATGTGGGATCTAGGTCATTCATTCCTAGCTTGTATCAACCTATAATTCCTAATTTTAGCATGATAATTTCTAATGTTGGGAACTTGCTGGGGGGATCGTGTGTTGCTTCTAGTCAGGCTGGGGGCAACTATGTTTTTGGTAGTGCACATCCAACTTAGAATAGTTTAATGTTTAGAGGGACACCTCACTCTAGAGGTTACTTTTCCTTTGCGGCAACTAGTTTACCTGGGGGAACTCATCCCATTAATACCACTATGTTGATGAGTTCTCATGATTAGGGAAATGCTTTTGCATAGAGATTTTTTCTTTTACTAATGGTACAATCCCTTAGGTAGTCATGATTTTGGGAGTCCTTCTTCTTTAGGGGGAAAAATCCTTACACCTCATATGTTTCCCCAAGTTATTTGAATATTGGGATGAACATTAACTTTGATCCACAATATACTACCTTTAACTATGGTATTGGGCAACCATATGGTCCATTAAGGGGTTATTTCACTTATGATTATTTTCATCAGCAAAAAATTCCTTTTCTAACACCTCTCAATTTATAGGATCTAGATAAGCTAACTAATGATCCCATCTATCAGGATCCTAGGTGGCCACCTATGCCCACTAAGTTTCCTTATGATATTCCTAATTTTGAAGGGAAGCTAGGAGATAACCCTTCCATGCATATCATCACCTATAATTTATGGTGTTTTTCTAATTCCTTGGTGGATTATTTTTTGCATTTGACACTCTTCCAAAGAACCATAACTAGGGATGCTATAAAATGTTATATTGAACTTGATAGAGCATTCTATAGTGATTTTTCTTCCTTGTCTCATACTTTCCTCAACCTCTTTCAACTTCCAACTAGATAGGATCATGGGACTAACCTTTTGTCCAATTTCAAACATTACAATACTAATATTTTTGACCATATCAATGAGTGGTGACAAGGCAAGAGGGTAATGTGAACTAGGTTTCCTAATGATGTTCTTCAATATTAGTTCACGTAATCCCTTTTGCCACCTACATCCAAGGATGTCAATATGATTGAGGCGCCTACTAAAGAGTATGCGATATTACATGCTCAACACATTGATTTGATTTATTTTCATTTAGTTATATTATATGAGATTATAACTAATGCTCCTTACCCTTCCACAATGACCCAAGTTGGGACCACACTCTAATCGTGTTATTGGTTTTGTTTCTTTCAATACTATGAGATGGTTAGTTGCTTAGCTGGGGAAAATGATGGTTGCTTCTCAAGCCCCAACAAGTACATCAGGTTCTCAACAAGAATATTCTTTTTACTAGTTTTTCGAGATTCTTACAGTGAATTCGACATCACGTAAGAACACTCAACAACCTAGTGGTAAGAAGAATAAAAAGAATAAAAAAAGAATAAATCTTCTCAAGAGAATAACCATACCTAACCTAATCAGGTTGGAGGCACAAGTGAGGGTTCTTGAAAGATTAAGTTTCCTTATAATATTTTTCAGGGAGAACACTTAATTCATGACTACTCTCATATGGTAGAAGTCCATTTCCTCCTTTTATCACCAACAACCACCTAAAAACTAGTAGTTTTAACTCATTCATTCCCTACCTAGCCACAAAAACAAATGGTTTCACAAGCTCCTCAACCTCTACCTGGGAGCGATGGGGGGGAACATTAATCCATTGGAAATAATGCGATTGTCTATATGGTGAACGAAGAAGTCAACTTGTCTACAAGAGTGAAATCTTGTGACCCTCCTAAGTTGAGTTCCACTCCTAAGGACTTGGCCACCCTTGTTGCTTCCATTGGACCTATCATGCTTGATAAGCATGTGGAACTAGTATTTCTCTCCCGCCAAGGGTGTTCTTCATATGTTAACACACAATCTAAATGCACGGGCTACCCAACATTATAATATTGTTGGGGACCTAGCCTAAGAATCACGTGCCATGTTTTCTTTGGAGGGTTTGTAGAGTTTTCCTACACAACGCCAAGCCTTGCTAACTAGTATTAGATGGATGGATACCTCATAGTATTATTTGATAACATTGATGTTAACACCCCTCTTTATAGGCTCTCCCATAAGGTAGATTTTTAGATTACAATGCATATCTTTCATTAGGAATTCTATCACACTATGGTGGATGGAGGGTATTCTACATGTGTCATGTATACATCATGCTAGAAAGCTATTGGTTATATCACACTCACAAATTCAAGTGCTACCTTATAGGCCTTTGATGTACATCATTTCGTGCCTAAGGGTATTCTTCCAAAGTTTTCCATTGAGCTAGGGGGAAAGACATCCTATTTTGATTTTGAAGTTGTAGATGGTCCCTTATATTATAATCTTCTCCTTGGTTGTAGTTTGTCTTATGCCATGTGTGTTGTCGAGTCTTTGGTGTTTCTTGTGCTTCAATTTCCCCATGAAGGAAATATTATCACAATCAACCAATTGGATTATTGTATAGTATCAAATAAGATTGCCACTATGAGCACTTCTGTGCCATTCATTAGAGATAATCCTAGTGGATATGAGAGTTTTGGTGTGGAATTATTTAAAATCCCATCTCTTATTGGTGTATTTACTTTACCCCTACTTGAAATTACTTCTTCTATGGTTGGTCCTATGCACATCAACTCTTCCAACACCTATGGACCCCATCTATGTCTTGACCCTTGGGTGGTGCCTTCTCCTTTGGAAGTTGATCAACATGGTGATAATACACCACCTTTAGTGGAAGAGATTTCCTCTTTGGTAGTCTCATCAGTACCTCCTGACACTGGTTAGAAACTCCATCCAAATATGGAATATGACTAGGATACCTTTCCCACATGAGTCATCATACCTCCCTTGAAAACAAGTCTCCTTCCCGACAAGTCATCTTGGAGATCATGGATTCACCTATTAATAATCATAAGGAGGATATGCATCTTGATTCGTCTATCTCCCCAATTTGGAAAAGGTTGATATTGACAAAAAAATATTGAATTGATCTAGGGGGAATCTCCTCGGCCATCCATGGAAATCCCACCCTTAGACCAAGTCAAGTCTTAGGTTTTACGTAATGAACTTGCCAATGAATTTTCCAACCTACATCAACCTATTGACGAGTGCCTTGTACCCCCTTTATATCTTGATAATCCTTTTCAAGGAGATGTAGTAGCTCATAAGACCACTCACGTTTTATGTCCTTAGGTCATTCCTAATAACATTATGGTTCTAGGTTTTCCCTGGTATCATCAACCTTTAGGAATCAACTTTTTATGGCGTGGCTCCTTCCTAGTGTGCTATATGGTACCTCCATTCCTCCACAAGTTCATATATGAATCCTTGGCTTGTGCCCTGCAGTGGGTACACCTTGATGTGACCTATTTTTGGCTTGATTTGGGCTGACCCATGTTCAATCTATACTACGCACCAATAAAACCCTTGATCACTAGCCCTTTCGGCAATGATTTGCAAGTCGATCGCAATCTCACCCGAAGTGACTATGGGAGGATGTAGAAGCAGGTTTCTATAGCCTTGATGGACTAGGAGATGTGGTATTATTGTGTTATCTTATTCTCAATATTTATAAATCACTTTGCCACATTAGATTAATCACTTAAACATTCCATCTGAAACTATAAACTATCACTATGCTGAAGTAAAATGAAACTATAATAACTTCTACTCTACAACAGATAATAAGAAAATATACACATCAAAACATCAAATTAACGTGCAACACCCCAATGTAGAGATACATCCACAAGAATTGTTGCTTAATATAATGAATATTTGAACAATAACCAATTCTTGGCTTGTGCACTAAGTTGTAGGCTGTCTGCACACTCAATTGCAGACTCTTCTCCAGGCCTCTGCACATTAAGTTGTAGGCTGTCTGCACACTCAACTGCAGACTCTTCTCGAGGCCTCTGTGCACTCATTTGCAGAGCCTCTCATTTACTACCAAATTATAGATCACAATACTTCATCCATAACACTGATTGATTATGATTATTTTCTTCTTATTATTTTACCTATACATACTATTACGTTGTAGGGTTACATCATCAAAATATCATGGTCCAAATACCATGGATTTCCTAAAACAAGAAACTACCAAATACCATGGATTCCCTAAAACAAGAAACTATGGCCCCAAAACCATTGATCCCTTACAAAATCGCGCAATTTTACAAAAAGGAGGTGATTCGACCCACCCCAAAGCCCTTATGACACAACAATGGAAGATTGGGGGAAGCTATTGCATGAGAGCTTACATATTTGGACTTCACTACAGGAAGATCCAAATGCATCGAAGCTACAAGAGGATATTCAGTTGAAGCAACAAAAGATGAATGAGTGTTCTTCTTTGCTAGCCTCTTTGATTCCTTATGATTAGTGCTGTTTTGTTAGCTCGAATCTAGTTGCTACCATTTATACCTCTGGTTCTTCTAGGACAAGCTTCCGTTTGTCCTTCTTATGGTCATTAAACGACGAAAGGAATTGATAATCCATTTGTCCTTTTTTTGGCTTGCTAAAAGTAAATAAAACAGAACTGTGGAGCTTACTTGTCTTCTCTTTCGTGCTCATTCACTTATGAATGAGACTAAAAAGAGGAAAGAGAAGGGGAAGCATTCACTTGAGTTACTAGTCAAAATGGCATCGTTAGATTTGTCACCCTTGAACATATCACCTATTTGAGTCATTTCCTCATAGATGAGTTTTAGATTTCGCAAGATTTATATCATAAAATTGAATCTATCTACTCCTTAGACTGATTACTCTTCCAGTCACTATGGAGCTTTCTTCAATTCCTCCTGTGTTGTTGCATGATATCATGTGGTGCTCATTATTCGATGTTTCCAAGTCACTTTTGTGTCATTCCATTATGTGTTCAAATGAACTTTCAACCTATGTCGTCCATATGTAGTCCTTGTTAATATTTTTGTTTTGACCATCCCTGTGTTAGTTTTACAAGTTCATTATTTCATGATTTCATCCATTTACATCATTTTTCGGTCTATTCTGTGTCAATTGATCAGGGATACATCAAGTCCCTGCTTTAATGTATTTTCTCGTATTTACTTCAACTTATTATCTAGGAGCTTTATCTAGGAACCAATAATACCATGGAGTTTGTAGTCCTAAAGGGCAGGATTCCTTGCGATCAACAATGGGTTTACCTTATTGACTATTGATCGGTCGAGTCTGTGAGTGTTTGACGTTAGCTCTTTTATTCAAACTTAGTGGACTATGTTAGGTACGTTGGGGTCCATTTTCATTATTGGTAGGTCATCTTACATATAATAATGATACACCTCACTGATCGAACATGCTCGACATCAACACATCTATTCACATGTTGTGGATTCATACCATCAAGGTTATGTAGAATACCATTTTGGATTCATACCATCAGGGTTATGTATAAGACCCTGGGTTAGGGAAATTTTATTATTATATGGGGTTAGTGTCAAAATGTGACACCCCTACACAAATTTTGGTTTGAAGGCACATGGAATGTGGGCTTGGCCTAACTCAATCCCAACAGACCAAGTGACACTACGTCCAACTGGCCAGACACTGTCATTGATAGGCGTAGGTGACATCCCATAATCTTTGACACACACTGTCACAATGGAATGCACTACAATCCATGAGAACTAGGTCCTGAAGGTTACATATAGTGTGGGCACATCATGCTAGAACAAACGAGCAAGGGTGCCAAAAAAGTTACACATCACTAGGATCCGACAGTGGGAGTGCTCATAGATTTGACGGTTTAGAATGCCCCACGCCAAAAATTTACACTAAATATTGTATAATTTTCATCTGTAGATCAACTGATATATGAAATGTCCTAAATCATAATATTATATCTACTTCTACCATAAACTTTGTGGAAGCTTAAACATATATGAGCATCATCAAGCATGAACAGATATAACTGAGAATGAGAAGTAATCAACCATAACACAGAAGATATATCACTGGGGAAAGCACCAGCCTAAAACCCCAACTCTGTATTATCATACAAGTGGAAATCTTGTTCAATCTACAAAAAGAATCAGCTCTCAAGCTGTTCTGCTCTCTCTGTAATCAAACAATACAACTCACAGACTCAATAAACATACAATATATCTTCCTCAAGCCCTCCAAGCCTCCTATTTCCTTGCACACTTTTGATTGGGGTCGAATGATATCACATGTGTGAATTGGCCTCATCACACTTACTTTAACCTTAGGTCCAACTGTGCAATCCTCAAGGAATAATGTTCCTTCTGCATGCAAGGAATATTCACAGTAGAATATTCTGGCAACTGTAGTACACTGTCCCTCCATCTGATCTCAACTAGGTCTCTAATTGAACTGACATGCATGAGTTATCCATGAGTGAATACTCAGTTATTTGAAATATAGTAGTTACATGCATGCAAGCATTAACTAATTGAACTCTCATTAATTTAACAAACTATTAAATTAATCTAACTGGACTTGACTCAGTTAACTGAGCCAACTAATTACAACTCATCCTTATCTCTTTAACTGATGGATAAATCCATCAATCAAAGGAGAAATTGTTACATGTCCTCACATAGACTTCAAGTTTGATTTTCCTTAACTAATTAACTCAAGATGAATTGATTAATTAATTTTCAAACTGTTGTTAATATCAACTTCGAATTTTACTTCTTATGTTTAGTCTAGGGACTGACTAAAATAAGAAGGGATCCTGAAATGCTATTTTTAGAAAATATATTTTTATCACTTTCACTTTTCACCCATTATTGCTAAGATCACCAATGGCCAAACTGCTATTTATATAAGGGCTATTTATACCAGTGCTATTTTTAGCATTTATTGTTGCACTTTTCAACACTCCCTCTCAACAAGAATATGATTATTAGTAACCTTGATCCTATCTCTGTGGAACTCGAACTTGCATTTTGACAATGCCTTAGTCAAAATATCTGCATCCTGCTCCTCGGTCGAAACATTGCAATATCATGATCCTGTTAACTACACAGTCCTGTAGATGATGGTAATGAATATATATATGTTTGGACCTGTCATGAAACACTGGATTCTCAGAGAGTTTTATGCAACTCTAATTATCACAGTGTATCACTGTAGGATCCATGATATGAACAAACAACCCCACTAGAATCTTCCACATCCAAATGGCCTCGCATGCTGCCTGATTGGCAGCCATGTATTTAGCCTCTGCTGAGCTAAGTGCAACTGATCTCTATTTCCTGCTGTACCAAGAAATTGCAGCTGAACCAAGGTTGAAGATTCCTCTAGAAGTGCTCTTCTAGTCTGATGGACTACCTACCCAATCCACATCTGTGAAGCCTTGCGGCTTCACTCCCCCTGTCCATATGTACCACAATCCGTACTGTGTAGTGCCTCTAAGATATCTCAGCACATGCTTTGCTGCCTTCCAAAACAACTTGGTAGGTTGAACCATAGCTTGACTCAGTGGGTTCATTGCAAAGCATAAGTTGGGTCATGTGTTCACAAGATACATAAGTGAACCCACCAACTACTGATAAAAAATAGTAACTACTACCTCACCTGAAGTAGGATCCTCCTTCCTCCAGTTCCCAACTAGAGGAGTCTCCATGGGTTTTCACTTCTTAATGTGAAAGCGCCTGATTATATCATTGGCATACTTGCCTTGAGACACAAATAATTCCCCATATTTCTTCCACACTTCCATGCCTAGAAAGTAGTGCATGAGGCCCATGTCCTTCATCTCGAACTCTCTTGCAAGGTCCTCCTTGCAAGACTGTATCATCTGGTCATCACTTGTCAAAATCAGATCATTGAAATAAAGTACAAGAATCAATGGCTTACCATCTACCATGATGTGGTAAAGGTTCGCATCTGCTTCACTCTTGGTGAAGCCCAAACCGGTGAAATAACTATCAATCCTACTATACCAAGCACGAAGTGCTTGCTTCAGCCCATACAATGCTCGCTTGAGTTGGTAGACATGCGACTCATGATCGAAAGTCTCAAATCCTTCATGCTGCTTAATGTATACCTCTTCCTCAATCTTCCCTTTGAGGAACACTGTCTTCACATCCATCTGATGGATCTTCCTACCCATTTGAGCTGATAGAGATAGCATCGATATGATATATGAGTACCTTGCTACGGGAACAAAAGTCTCATTGTAGTCGATCCCCTCAACCTGTGAGAAACCTCGGGCAACAAACCTTGCCTTGTGTTTCTCAACACTGCCATCAGCTGCCTACTTTACCTTGTAAAGCCATCGGGAACTAACCACGGACTTGTCCCCAGGTCTATGGACAACATCCCACACACTATTCTGTATGATAGAATCGTACTCTTCTACCATTGCATCAACCCAGACTGGTTGCTACACTATCTCCTGAAATGAAGAAGGTTAGGTCACTACACACTCCCCAACCAGGGCCATGTAGCCAATGTATCTCTTGGGAGATCTCCTCTGTCTGCGTTGAGAGGATGGCTGCCCCACATTCTCTCTTGCATCTAGCATCAATCTGTCAGCTTCCCGTGAGCATTTATGCTCGTCTCTGGAAGACTCTCCAGAAGTGGTGGTCTCCACTACTAGATCCTCTGAATGTGGCTGATCCACATCATCAGGAGGCTCTTCCTCCTTTGGAACTAAAAGTTCCTCATCTCCATGCAACTTGAGCTCCCTCTCAAGTGACACTCACATGGCCCTTTGCTCATCGAACTTCAAATCCCTGTGCACTACAGTTCTCTGACTGCCAGGCAGAAACACATGATATTTGTGAGGTGTATGTGTGTACCCCACAAGTATCCCCAACTCAGCTGTTGGGTCTAACTTCTTCTAAGCATCTTTGGTCACATGAAAGTAAACTGATGATCCAAAGATGTGGAAGTGACTCACATCTGGTCGCTTCCCCAAAAAAGCCTCCATAGGTGTTTTGATCCCCAAGATATGATGAGGACTTCTGTTCTAAAGGTACATTGCTGTATTGCATGCCTTAGCCCACAGATGAAGTGGTAGGCTTTGGTCATGCAACATCGCTCGAGCTACTCCCACAATAGATTTGTTCTTCCTTTCGGCCAACCCATTCTATTGTGGGTTATGGGGTGCCGTCAGTTCCCTTTTAATTCCTTCTGCAGTGCAGAAGTCTTTAAACTGCTGGGAAACATACTCTCCACCATTATCGCTACGCAAGGCTTTTACTTTCTTTCTAGATTCTTTCTCTACCGAGGCTTTTGATCCTTCTTTTGCATAAAGTAGATCCAACAACTATGAGAAAAGTCATCAATAAAAATAACATAGTACCTTTGTTTAGCGGTGAAAGCTGTACATAATGGTCCACATACATCTGAGTGAACTCGCTCCAGGATTTCTCCAGCTCTACTATCCCGATTCTGAAAGGAAGATTTTGCATATTACCCAGGGTGCATCCTTTGCATGTTTTTGTTTGCTCCAGTTTTCCCTTGGGTAAGCTGGTAGAAATTTACTTCATGATCTTCAAGGCCCCGTGATGCAAGTGGCCCAGTCTTCTATGCCATAGCTTGCCAACATCTTGGCTTTGCACCACCTCTGCTTTGGAACTAAATGTAGCACATTCTTCTACCTCTAGTTTGTAGAGATTCTTTACTCGAATCCCAATTCGCTTGGTCTGTCTGTTGCCGATATGCCTCCGGAAAACTTTTCCTTTACTAAAGACTACATCATAGCCTTTATCTTCTGGTATAGAAACAAACACAATATTCTTTTTCAGACATGGTACATACTCAACAACGATAGGGTGAGAGGAGCACCATGCTCTATTTGAAACACAACTGTACCTTCACCTAAGACACAGTACTTTCCATCATCGTCCATCTCGATTCGCATCCGGAGATCCTTCTCCTCCAAGGTACTAAAAAGATTCATGTCACCTGACATGTGGAAGGAAGCTCCACTATCCAGGTACCAAACACATCCCACCATGGATAAAACCATGCATGTGATAAGAGAGAAATCCAACTCAAACTGTGAAGCTAGTGCATCACCATAAGATCCCTTTGAGGAACCCTTCTTGGATTTCTTCTATGGACAATTCATAGCATAATGGCCCACTTCATGATAGTGAAAGCATCGCACTTTCGACTTGTCAACTTTCTTCCCACCATGAGAATATTTGGATTGGGATGCCTTCCCTTGCCCTTTCTTAGCTTTACTTGCTAAAGCTATATTTTCTTCATCATTTGGTTTTGATGAAGATCCATCCCCGGTGCTTCGCCATATCTCCTCCTACATTAGGTCTGATCAAAGTTGTTCCCAATCTCACAGTTTCTCTCTTCCATTAATTGAGTCCTAGTAGCTATGCCAGCTCTTAGGAAGACTGAGGAGTGCTAGACTCACCATGTCATCATTAGCTGTCATGACCCCTATGCTTCCAAGCTCATCCTTGCAGGTGGTGAGCTTGTTCAGGAACATAGAGATTGTGTTGTCCTTTTCACACTTGATCTTTTGAAGTTTGTCTTTCAGTGCCAACTTCCTCTGATTGGTGCTATTCTGATAAAGATCTTTTAATGTTTTCCACATCGAAAATGGAGTCTCCTTCCCATGGAGGCTCGAGACAATGTGATCTCGAACTCCCTCCAGGAGGATTCTCCTTGCTCTAGGCAGACACTTTTTCCATTCTGCCAGTTGAGTAGCATTAGTTAGCTTTTGGACTTCTTGATCAATGAATTCTGTTAGACCGTTATCTTCTAATAGTACCTCCATGCAATCCTTCCAGGCTATATAATTTGAACTGCCATGAAGGGCATATTCGAGTCTTAAACCAATGGACGCCATAGGTGAAATAGATGTGATAAGAACTCAATTCCATATTCAGAAACCAAACTTCGAAATTCTCCTGCTTGTATACTGTTCTTCCTTGATCACCTTTGCTCTGACACTATGTAGAATTTTCACCTGTAGATCAATTGATATATGCAATGTCCTAAAGCATAATACTAGATCTACTTCTACCATAAACTTTGCAGAAGCTTAAACAAATAGGAGCATCATCAAGCATGAACAGATATAACTGAGAATGAGAAGTAATCAACCATAACATAGAAGATATATCACCGAGGAGAGTACCAGCCTAAAACCCCAACTTTGTATTATCATACAAGTGGAAATCTTGTTCAAGTTACAAAAAGAATTAGGTCTCAAGCTATCTTGCTTTCTCTGTAATCAAACAATATAGCTCATAGATTCAATAGACATAGAATATATCTTCCTCAAGCCCTCAAAGCCTCCTATTTCCTTGCGCAATTTTGATTGGGGTCCAATTATATCACATGTGTGAATTGGCCTCATCACTATAACCTTAGGTCCCACTGCGCAATCCTCAAGGAATAATATTCCTTCTGCATGCAAGGAATATTCAGAATACAATATTCTTGCAACTGATAGTACACAGTCCCTCCATCTGATCTCAATTGGGTCTCTGACTGAATTGACATGCATGAGTTATCCATGAGTGGACACTCAGTTATCTGAAATATAGTAGTTACATGCATGCAAGCATTAACTAACTGAACTCTCATTAATTTAACAAACTATTAAATTAATGTAACTAGACTTGACTTGAATCAGTTAACTAAGCAAACTAATTACAACTCAATATTACAACTCATCCTTATCTCTTTAACTAATGGATAAATTCCTTAATCAAAGGAGAAACTGTTGCATGTCCTCACATAGACTTCAAGTTTGATTTTCCTTAACTAATTAACTCAAGATGAATTAATTAATTAATTTTCAAACTGCTGTTAATATCAAATTCGAATTTTACTTCCTATGTTTAGTCCAGGGACTGACTAAAATAAGAAGGGATCCCGAAATGCTATTTTTAGAAAAGCTATTTTTATCACTTTCACTTTTCACCCATTGTTACTAAGATCACCAATGGCTGAATTGCTATTTATAGCAGGGCTATTTATGACAGTGCTATTTTTAGCATTTCTTGTTGCACTTTTCAACAAATATAATCGGGTAAGGGAATACAGAGGAGGCCATGTGTGAGCCCCTTAAGAGTTTCATATCCCTCTGCAAAGTTCAAACATTGAATCCCTAGACATCCAGTATGTTGCCGGTGGAAGGCATTGATGAAGCAACTTGTAACAAATGTTGCGAGGGAAATTGTAGAAGTGATAGGTGGAGTAAATAAGCCTCATGCAGGTATTGTTGCACTGTGTGAGATATGAAAGAATAAGAAGGGAACTGAACTGGCCATAAGGAAGTTGATATTCCAACTTTTCCTCAAAAAATCACTCAGGAATTCAAGAGGAACGTGAAATTACAACTCTTTGCTTGCAACTGCAAATCCATGTTCATTCCCTAACATTACTCTGGAATAATCCTATATTGGTGGTGGTGCAGAGGTAGTAAGATATTACGAAAACATTTCCTCTATTTAACTAATGTTCAAGAGCATATATTCAGTTCATGTGTTTAATTTTACTTTATTAGCAGCCCATGAGCTCCATAGTTCTTTTTCAACTGAAGAAATCGTCCCTGGAGCAGATCTCAAGTGTACATAGCCCTTCCTGAGATTGGACCACAAGACTTGTGGGGAATAAACCTCCCAGCTAAAAGTTAGAACACATCCTCGAGACTTCATTAGCTCCATAGTTAGGTCGTGCATTTTCTGCAAGGTATTCCCAAAGCCTGGCATTTTCACTAGGTTGCCCCATCCAAATCTTTTTCTTGAGAATTCATTGGAATTTTATGCCTTTAAATAAATTATATTAGAGAATAATGCTATGGGAAAAAACCATGAGTAAGAATACCATGGGAAAAACTATGAGTTGTCAATACTGAGTCTGAAAACCATTAATATTTATATGACATGACAATAAGGCTAGTGAAATTATTAATTTCATTAATTTATTTTAGTTTACTTTTATTCAATTTGATCGAGTCAAAATGTTAAACAAGACTAGAAATGACATCACTGCTGAAGAATCTAGGGAAAATTAGGTGTAGTGTGACTCTTAGTTACTTGATAAAAAATTGTGGAGCTTTTTTACCTTTTATTGTTAGCTTAATCTTCTTCTTCTTCATATTAATGCATATGTGTGTGCTTCATCAAACTGCTACCAAAACATACGAATAAGAACACAAGATGTTGGCTCTCTACCAAGGCCAAAACCTCTCTTCTCTTGAGAGGAAAGCCCTTTAGTGAATTTTTCTTATTGAAGCTTCTATTGATCAATGCCAAACCTTAGACCCTTGAATAGAATATCCTCCAAGCATAATTCAAGTCCTTTCAAGATCACTTCCTCTTGCAACACTTTGTCCTTTTCCTTCAAGCACTTTGTCTTCCTACCTTTGACACTTCTTCCGACAATTGTAAAGACCTTAGATTGTGTCTAGGATGAACATTGACCTTTTCTTCCTTCACTTGAGATGGAGTCTTTCTACCTTAGGATGGTGACCTTATAGTCTCCCAACCAAGGCTTCTTTTCTCTTGACAACTATTTCAGAATTAGGTTAGCAGCAATGGAACCCTAATTCTTCGCACACATGGGTGATTCTCTTCACAAAATTATGTTAGACTTATCTTCCACCCTTCGCTTGCATACCCTTCTTGCACGCTTGAGAGAGAGGCCTTGTAGGCCTAGTTTGCACCCTAAATAATGAGATATGGTGAAATGTAATTTTCTACTACCATAATCGCAGGGAATGCTCTCCTTTCCTCGCACATGTGGCTATATATAGAGGCTTGTCCCTCCTTTTAGTGCGACTTGTAGCTTTAAGTCTGACTTAATTTTCTTGCTGCAATAGGTGCTTTTAATGGTGTTATTGCTTCTTTTGATGGTGTCTATGCTTGGAGGATACTTGAATTTGCTTGGAGGTGTCTTATTTGACTTTTATACATGAATATACATAATGTAACATACCCTTAAGGTCTTCAACATAACTATTTTAACTCTTTGACTCACCTATAGCACTTTGACTTGTGCTAGACCTACTTCAATGAGAAATAAATCATTGAAATATATTATAAAAATAATATTTATTTTCTTGAAAAAATACAAATATCAAAAGTACATTTATGAACACCAAACCTAGTTATAGTTCCTTCAATACTCCTTCTTTACTAGGGAGGTATTCATACAACATTACTGTTGGGTTGTGTTATATTCTTTCCACGACTAGTCCCCCTAGTTAACCAGAGGGTTATAGGGGGGGCAAAGCCCCCCCTTCGTTGCGCCGATTACGTATCGGGGGGGTCACAAGGGGTTTGAGGGGCGTGGTTATCCCCCCTCTATGGGGTCTGGGGCAATGCATCGGGGAATTGTTTTTTGGACCCTATATTAAGTGGGCAGACCTACATATGGTTTTGGGCATGGTATTTGCACATGGTTTTGGGCACGATGGTCTTCAGTCCATGGTATTGGATGCTTCGACATGTATATATGTATCGTAACATTGAAAGGAAAATAATGAAAAAAAAATCAAGTTGGTAGTCCCAGTTTTGTGATCCAGGGGAAATATCTATGTATATTTGTTTTATGTGTTATGCTCTCGCTATTTTTTATTTTCTGTGTTTTAGAATTTGTATGCAGGTAATTTCTATATAGGGTTAACACCTACATTTGGTATAAGAGCTATTTTGGCTTCAAGGGGATGCATTTTTTGCTGAGGGGTTTTGCCTTGTTCAGTGGGAGATTTGTGGGATTGATTCTGGTGGTGAAAGAAGATAGTGAGCAGTGGAAAGATAGAGATCGAGAAATTTAATGGCCAGAGTTTTGAGTTATGGAAACTTAAGATGGAGGATCTGTTGGTAGATAAAGATCAGTGGATCGTGGTAGATATGGGTACTAAAACAACGACAGTGTTTGATGAAGAATGGAAGAAGTTGGATCGGAAGGCAAAGAGCACAATACAATTGTGTGTCTCAGATTCAATATTGCTGAATGTATTAGGGGAAGATACAACTAAGGCTTTGTGGGACAAGTTAGGGACTTTGTACCAATCTAAGTCTCTGGTGAATAAATTGTTCCTATGGAAAAAGCTATATAACCTGAGGATGAAAGATGGAGACTTGGTAATAGAGCATCTGAAGGCATTTAATATTGTGTTAAGTCAATTATTATTTGTTGATATTAAAATTTTAGATGAAGATAAGTGCATTAGTTTGTTGTGTTCTCTACCAGATTTGTGGGATAGTCTGGTTATTGTAATAGGTAGCAATGCAATTGCCTTAAAATTTGATGAAATAGTCTCATCCTTACTAACGGAGGAGATGAAACAAAAATATATGGAGAGCCAGAATGGTGATGCCTTATGTGTACGAGGATGGTCCTAGAATAGAAACAAAAGTAAGTCATCGAGTGGGATATCTAAATCGGGAGGGAGATCTAAATATCTAGAAAGACCTATAAATGTGTGCTGGAAATGCAGAAAGGAAGGGAACTACAAAAGGGACTGTAAATCTAAAGTTCCTAACAAAAGAAAGGGATTTTATGATGCTCCTTCTGCAGAGGTGAAAACCACCTCAGATGGAGGTGGGGAAGTGTACTTGTCTTCTTCAAGTACACATGTATATCATAAGGCATGGTTGATTGACCCAGGTGCATCCTTTCACTTCACTCCCTATAGAGAGCGGTTATGCGAGTATGAGAAATATGATGGTGGTGATGTATTCTTGCGGGATCACAGGAAGGCTAAAATCGTTGGCCGTGGAAAAGTTAAGTTGAATTTGCAAGGTGGACTGATTAGAATACTTCTAGGTGTTCTGCATATTCCTACATTGGCCAAAAAATTTGATTTCTGTAAGCAAGTTGGATGATGTAGGTGTAAAAACAGTGTTCAAGAAGGATACCTGCAAGATGGTTCGGGGAGCACTGGTATTGAAGTGGGGATTTCGGATTGGAACTCTGTAGAAGCTACAAGGTAGAATTATTGTTGATGGGTGCAACAGTTCTATGGTTCCTAAAAGTGGAGCAGAAAATCTAGTGGTCTATGGAGAAAAGACCATGCTATGGCATAAAAGCTTGTACATGTTGGAGAGAAGGGCCTTTTAATACTTCATGGTAAAGGTATGGTAGAAGGTATGACTAATAGCTCTCTGTAATTTTATTTTTGTGAAAATTGTGTATATGGGAAGCAAAATCGAGTGAGTTTCCCCTCTGGTGGTAAGAGGGTGAAACATATATTAGAGCTTGTGCACAGTGATGTGTCTGGACCTGTGAAGGATCCATCACTGGGTAAGTCTGTGTACTATGTATCATTTATAGATGAATTCTCAAGGAACACATGGGTATATTTCCTTAAGAAGAAATCTGAAGTCTTTGACAGGTTTAAATAATTTAAGGTTCTGGTGGAAAACCAGACAGAGAAAAAGATAAAGGTGCTGATGACAGATAATGGTGGAGAGTTTTGCAAGAAGGAATTGGAAGAATTATGTAAGAAGTGTGGTATAAGATGGCATAAGACTACTCCATACACACCTAAGAAAAATGGAGTTGCAGAAAGAACGAATAAGACATTGATGGAAAGGGAAAGAACCATGCTTAGTGGTGCCGGGGTGGGACAAGAATTATGGGCAGAGGTGGCGGAGACTGAATGTTACCTGGTCAACACATCACCTTCATCAGTGTTAGAGGATAAGACTCCACAAGAGGTATGGACTGGTAAGAAACCCTCTCCTTCACATCTGAGGGTATTTGGATGTGATGCATATGTACATGTTCCAAAGGAGAAAAGAACAAAGTTGGATAGTAAATCTGAAAAGTGCATCTTTATTGGGTATAAGGATGGTTTAAAGGGTTATAAGCTTTGGAACCCAGTAACAAGGAAGGTTTTGTACAACCGAGATGTGGTTTTCAGAGAGGTGAAAGATGTTATTAAACATGAAGTCCAACCAATGGAACCTGAGAAGATAGAGTTTGAGCTTAAGGAGGAAGAATCAAACTCTACAACAGAAGATGAATCAGAAGATGAACAACCACAAACTATGGTTGTGAGAAGATTAGTTCGAGAAAGAAGGCATCCAGAAAGGTATAGTCCATCTGCTTTCTGTTCAAATTTTGGTTTATCTATTACTGATGATGATCCCAAAACTATGAAGGAAGCAGTAGATTCAGAGGATGGAAAACTTTGGAAAGAGGGCATGGTTGATGAAATGGCATCTTTGCACAAAAATGAGGCATGGCATCTGGTGGAGTTTCCTGTTGGAAGGAAACCCATTAGCAACAAATGGGTGTTCAAGAAGAAGACAAATGCAGAAGGAAAGGTGGAGAAATACAAAGCTCATTTGGTACAAAAAGGTTGTTCCCATGTGCAGGGAATTGATTTTGGTGATATTTTTCTCCTGTTGCTAAGGTAGCTTCTATTAGATGACTTTTATCTGTTGCTGCTACTTTTGATTTTGAGGTAGAACAGATGGATGTGAAGTCAACATTTCTTCACAGGGGTCTAGAAGAGAAGATCTACATGAAGCAACCTAAAGCCTTTGTGGTGGGGTAAGAAAGCACTGATATGCAAGTTCAAGAAGTCTCTCTATGGGCTAAAATAGTCACCAAGGATGTGGTATAAGAAATTTGATACATTTATATGGGGACTTGGCTTCACCAGAAGCAAAGCAGATCACTGTGTGTATTTTGAATTAATTGGTGACCATGTTATTTATATAGTCTTGTATGTGGATGATATGTTACTGGTTGGAAATGACAAAGAAATTATCCAGGATTTGAAGACCCAATTGTCCTCCAAATTCAACATTAAAGATCTTGGTGTTGAAAACTATATTTTGGGCATCGAAATTAAAAGAGATTGGGAAAAGAGGAAGCTCGGTTAAACTAGAGGAAGTATGTCGAGACAATACAACAGAGGTTTAATATGCAGGATAGTAAACCGGTGAAGGTTCCTATTCCTGTAGGTGTGAAGTTATCTGTTGAACAGTGTCCCAAGACACAAGAAGATGAACAGGACATGTCCCGTGTTCCATATGCAAGTGCAGTTGGTAGCTTGATGTATGCGATGGCATGTACTAGACCAAACATTGCACATGCAGTGGGAGTATTGAGCAGGTTTATGTAAAAACTAGGGAAGGAGAATTAGACAATAGTGAAGCGGGTTTTCAAGTATTTGCGTGGCACTAGTGATTATGGTTTGTGATACCAAGGAAGACTAGGATTGGATAGATTTTTGGATATTCGTGACTTTGTTGATGTAGATTGGGATGGAGATCTAGATAAGAGAAGATTTACAAGTGGGTATGTGTTTAACCTATTTGGAGGTACAGTTAGTTGGATGAGTAAGAAACAATCTGTAGTGGAATTATCAACTACAGAGGCAAAATACATGGTAGCCACTCATGCAAGCAAGGAAGCAATTTGGTTGCAGAGATTGTGTTCAAGTATAGGGTTAGTACAGGGAGCTGTAAGGATAAACTGTGATAGCCAAAGTGCAATTTTCTTGGAAAAGAACCCTGCTTATCATTCAAAGACAAAGAATATTGATGTTCAGTATCACTTTGTGAGGGATATAATTGAAGAAAAAAAGGTGTTGCTTGTAAAGGTGGAAATTTTAAAGAATACTGCAGATGCATTGAAAAAATCTATGAGCTGTGAGAAGTTCTCTTGGTGTAGAGAAACAATGGGCATTGTAGGGCTGGATAAATGACTAAGTTCTCCTGTGGAAAGAAAACAACAAGTGGGAGAATGTTGGGTTGTGTTATATTCTTTCCACGATTAGTCCCCTTAGTTAGTCAGGGGGTTAGAGCGGGGGTGGAGTTCCCCCTTCGTTGCACCGATTGCGCAACGAGGGGGTCACAGGGGGTTTGAGGAGGGCGTTTAGTCCCCTTCTACAGGGTCCAAGGCAATGCCCAATGGAATTTTTTTTGGACCCCATATTAGGTGGGTGGACCTACCTATGGTTTTGTGCATGGTTTTCGCACATGGTTTTGGGTGTGATGGTTTTCGGTCCATGGTATTGAATGCTTCAACATGTATAAATGATAATTGTAACATTGAAAGGAAAATAATGAAAAAATATCAAGCTGGTAGTCCCAGTTTTGGGATCCAGGGGAAAATCTCTATGTATATTTGTTTTATCTGTTATGTTCTCTCTATTATTTATTTTCTGTGTTTTAGAATTGTATGCAGGTAATTTCTGTATGGGGTTAAAACATACAATTACAAGGTGTTTGGATACATTTCAATGTTTAAGAATTCACATAAGAGAAACTAGATTTGAAATCCATCTGTTATAGCATCATATCCATCAACATTGTCGTAGTGCAAGGCCTTGACTAACAACTCCATCTCTTCCTGAGATAATGAGCTACAATGTTGGCGAGACCAATGATTTATAGATACCTTCATTTTTGTCTCTCAAGGTACATACCTACTTGGGTGTTCTTTGATTATGACCTTCTAAGATTATTCTTGTCTTGGGGGTTCCTAGCCCTCAAAGAATATCGGTCCTCTTGCCTACTCTTGTCTTGGACGCCCTACACATCCTCAAAGAGTATCAGATGCCAGATGATTACCCAATGCTCCCATTATTTCTTCCCAAGTGAAAACAAGAATGTTGTGTCGATCTTGTGTCTACATTTCCATTCATGGCCTTCATCCAGACTTACGGCTGTTAGTCCTGGTCTAGTGCATGACCCATGAAATGGAAAAATACAATTGTCACTCTTTTTTGTAATCAGGGGTGATCCAAAGCTCCCTTTTTATAAAGGACTTGTCAGAGCTCCCTCTTAACTAGGGAGTCTTTCATTCATCAACAACTTCTTCTTCATATGTTCTTCATCTTCTTGATCTCCTTCCTTTCTTTGATGTCATGAAGCCTTTGTTCAAACTTCTCCTAGGTAGGGCACCATCCATCAATCACTTTCTTTCTTGGTTTATCATGTCATTGCTTCCTTTGTGGAAAGTGGTTTTATTATCATACATCATGTTTTCTTATCATTTGGCTACTCCTTTGTCATCTTGTCCATGCTTCAAAGTACTCTTCTCATGGATGCTTCGTTGTACTTTCTTTTTTACATGCTTTGACCTAGTATCTCATCATGACTTCATCCTGATATTGCTTCAACATTTCTTTTACTTTTGTTTGATGACTTCTTCATCATGACATCTTTGTAAAGTAGAATCAATTATCTACATATTTTATATCTCCAAGGCCTTGATACGTGTCAAAGGTCCTTCCTTACTTTGTCAGAGTTGTCTTTCCTTCTTTCGGGAGATATCTTCAAAGTATCTTGTCAGATAGTGATTATCGATGATCATGGTGGTCTTCACATGCTTGATATATTTCTTCATTTGATTCTTCTTAGATTGATAGGTCAACCAACTTATGCTTCTTCTGTGAGAATTTTTTCATTTCTTTCTTCTAGGACTAGTTAGAATTTCTTCTTGCTTCGTAGTTAGCAATATTATACTCCTTATGTGAGCATATTATTTTGTTTACCATTGCATTGTAGTACATGCCTTCGAGCATGTTCTTGGTGAAAGAGTTTATTTCATGCTTGATCATGTTATAGAACTATCCCCATGACTCAATAATATACAAATGATAACATGAATAAACTTTGATGCATACATACCTCATCTTGATTGTGCTTAGCTTCTTGGTGTGGCCCTTCTTGCTTCATCTTATATTGCCTGCATATCATTGTTTTCTTGAATCCCATGAATGGGATTCCCAATGAGACATATGCTTTGGTTTATGAACCTTGTTTTGAATATTCCATCATAGGATCTTAAAGACCCTTGCCCTGAAAATGTTCCATTTCTTTTGATGATGGAGGTCTTCTAAGATTCTTGATCATGATCAATCTTCTTTTATCGTGGATGAGGTCCTATACTAGGTATGATTCTTATACATGAATATCTTGAGCTATATTTTGTCATGCTCCTATATTCGAGAAGACATTTCTACCCATGCATTTTATTCTCGTTATAAATGCTACATGTTCATGAGTATCTAGAACTCAGTGTACATCATGCTTCTAGATTCTAGAGGATGTTTCTAGCTCTGCAATTTTATTTTATTCCTACATGCTCCTATCCTACTCAAAAGCTTGAAATAAGACTTGAAGTAAAGAGTTTGACCTAGTCATAGTAGAGATCCAGAGGATCTTCCTTCTTTTTATTCTTTTCTTCTTCTTTCACCTCTTTAGTCATGTGAGATTCTTTCCTCTTTCTTTTGTTTTTGTTGTCCTTGTTAATATTAAGACAATTCCTTTTGCAGTGTCCATATTCTTGGCATCCAAAACATTGGATTTTTTTCATGTCTTTGTTGTTTGTTCTTCATGGACCAAAAATTTGCCAAATTTTCCATTTAGTTAGCCATGGTAGCAAGTACTTGCTCCTTCGATCCCACATCTTCCTTTGCTTTAAGTTTTGTTTCCTCTATCCTGCATAGAGACCACATTTCACTAAGAATGGTTGATTCCTTCTTGGCATATATGCTTGATGTGAATTTTCCCCAATCCCGAGGTAGATCATTGAGTAATACAATGGCCATCTCTTTGTCAGACATGACTTCCCCAAGCTCTTGAAGATGATCTATCATTTCAGATATTTTCATGAAGTAGGGAGCTATTCCTTCCTTTGTTATCTTCATCTTGTACAATTCATTTCTTAGAGTTATTACTTCTTCGGTTGTGGATACCAAGAATAGCTCTACTAACTTATCATAAATTTCTTTCGATGTTTCAAATTTGGAGACATAAGGAATGAGAGTCTTTGATTGATTCTATCAGAATCCTTTGAGCTCCTGTCTCATCCTTATTGTACTTGGCTAAGGATTGAGTTTGTTCCTTAGCAGGGATCTTGATATTCCCTTTGACATGTTCTAGGAGTTCATTCTCTTTGAGAAGTAAATCAATCCCCTTCTTCCATGCAAGAAAGTTATTGGTACCTACCAATTTATTTCTTTCCTTGCAAAAAGACATTGATGTATATTCAAAAGGGGACATGTAATTACTTTTTATATTTTGAGATGTGATGGATTTTATTTCTCCTTGAAGACTTGATGACTTTCCTTCCTTAGATCTTGATGTTATTCAAGTTTCCTTCTCCAAGTAGACTTGCTTGATGACTTGTAGCTTGATGTAGGTCTTGCTTCAATCTGCTCTTGTTTGTAGGAACCTTTATGTAAGGCTCTTCTTCTTGATATGTAGACTTCCTTGATGAATGATGGATTCGAGACCTTCTTTTCTTTGAAGTGATTGAGTCTTCTAAGCTTGATGCTTCAAATTTGTAGATTCTTCTCCTTTATGAGTGTTCTTTGTAGAAATTTTGAATAATAAACACATATTCAATGGATATTATCCTGATCATGTACTATTGTGGAATACATACACAATACATAAGCTCCTCTACTTTGATCATCAATATAGCAGCATCAATAACAATAAAACATCAAGAGCATGCACACATTAACACATTATGTAACCCGGGGAAAGCTTACAGCTGAAAACCCCACACTATCTGTATATTAATGATTTAGAACATGTAACATTACAATAGTCAATACTTCTCACAAGTATCCAGCACTATCTCCACCTGTTACACACAATACAACTCAGATCTGATCTCCAAATCTATTCCACTGCTTGCCTGCCTCCACTGCTCAACACCTGCTCAAGAATAGATGAGAATGGTTGAACCAAAATCGTATTTACCTCAAAATAATCACTCACACTGGGAATCACGTGAGCTGAGGCTATAATCACTTGGTATTGGCCAATTCTCATTGGCATAATTCAATCCCATTGATTGTGCAAATCCTCATGCACAACTATAGTCACAACTGATAGCAATCTGATCCTCTAACACTTGTCCCTACTGAAGTGAACATGCACTGACATGCAACTGAGTTAACTAATGTATTCTTTAGTTGCATTATGGGTTAATAATTAGTTTAACAACTCATCATTAATCTATTTGCAGTTAGACTAATTACAACTAGTTTAACCAAGTCAAATTGAACACAACTCCATCAACTCCACGAAACTCAACTGATTGAGTTCTAACTGAAGTCATGCATGCAACAGCTCAATTGACCCACAAAGAAAATGTATTTCCTTCTGACAGCTACATGTGCCACATCTGTAGCTCAAACTGAAGTGCTCCAAGAGAATAAGATAAAGTTTATAGTTTAAATATTATTATAAGCTAATAATATTTGATTGCTCTATAATTAGACTTGACAGTGTCACCCTGTTGTCTAAAAATAGAAGTCCATCTATTTTTTCCAACTTGACCAATCATCCATAAACAGCATCCTGCAACTCATAGACATGATCCATATGTCTAAAAATAGACATAGTCTAAAAATAGACTTTGCGCCATAATTTGCTTGCGGGCCCACTTAGTGAAGGCGACTCTTTTCACTAAGCTCCATCATCTTGTTGCAATCTCAATAGACTGCTCAAAGCTTCCCTCGGTATGTGGAGGAGGAAGAAGCAGAGAATTTAATGAGTGAAGTCACAAAGGAGGAAGTTGAAAGTGTCATTAAATCAATGGCAAGAGACAAAAGCCCTGGTTCGGACGGGTGGACCATAGAACTCTTTCAACACTTCTTCGACCAGATAGGAGCAGAATTAATAGAAGTGGTCAAAGAGTCCAGGAGGAAGGGAGAGGTCTACCGCCCGTTCAATGCAACTTTCATTGCGCTCATTCCTAAGACGGAAGTCCCTGAATCCTTTGAATATTTCAGACCTATTTCCCTGTGCAATAGTATTTACAAAATCATTGAAAAAGAGATTGTGGTCCAAATAAAACCGATTCTATCAAGATGCATCTCCAACGAACAATTTGGGTTCTTGGATGGCCATCAGGTTCACGAAGCTATAGAAGTGGCGCACGAGACATTGCATAGTGTTAAGCAGATGAACAAGAAAGGAGCTGTAATTAAAATCGACTTGTCAAAAGCCTATGTTAGAATCAACTGGATTTATCTCAGGATGCTCCTAACACACTTAGGCTTTAAACCAGACTTCATCAGCTGGATCATGGGATGCATCACTAGTGTCAGCTTTGCAGTTCTCATAAATAGTGCAGCCACTCCCTTTTTCAAAGGGCAAAGGGGATTGAGTTAAGGATGCCCCTTGTCACCCTTGTTCTTTCTCTTGGTTGCAGAGGGGTTACGCCAACTGATTCAAAAGGCCAAAATGGAAGGCAAGGTAAAATGCCTAGAAGTGGCGGTCAACATGTTCATCTCTCATCGCCTTTTTGTTGACGATATTTTAGTGTTCTCAAGTGGAAATACAAATGAAATAAAGGAATTAAAAAATATTCTTGACCTTTTCATGAAAGCAACAGGGATGTAAATAAACTTCAGGAAATCTCAACTAATCCTAGAAGGTTTAAACAGGCAAGAGAAAGCCCAGATCTCTTCATTTTTTCCCTTTGATATGCGCAGCATGGAAACCCCATTCAAGTATCTAGGCTTTTGGCTGAAGCCCAATGCCTATAAGAAAAAGACTTGAACTGGCTGATTGCAAAAATTGAAGCCAGAATTACGCTTTGGAGTTATAAATGGCTGTCTAGATCGGGGAGATTGACATTAATCAAATCAGTACTTCTAGCCATGTCGGTATACTGGGCAGCGTTAACATGGGTCCGAAAAGGGATTCTGGATAAAATAAGGAGGATATGTAGCAGATTTCTCTGGGCTGGTTCAAAGGAGGATTCTGTCCTTCCATGGGTCGCATGGGAGAAAGTGGTAAGGCCTAAAGAGTGGGGAGGATGGGGGATAAAAAATCTCTCTGATTTCGGCCTCTCTTTGGTAGCCAAATCAAGTTGGAGAATTATTAAGATGGGAAACCTCTGGACGAGAGTGGTAAAGAGAAAATACATAGATCCGGTACCTTTAGAAGAATGGATCAGGAACCCAAGCAAGAAAGAGAAAAATGCTTCGGTGGTTTGGAAAGCTATAGTGGAGGCTTTCAAGGTGATTGAACAAGGTTTGGCCTGACAGATTGGTAATGGGGAAAATCTGAGGGTAGGAAAGGATCCCTAGGTTGGTTGTAATGAAAAATATGCCCTTTCCCCTGGTTTAATAAGCCACCTCGAATGCAAAGGCATTCTATACTTAAGTCAGGTAGAGAAAGTTGGCTTTTCTACAATATGGAGTCAAGCATGGAAAACTGGAGAAGATTTAGATCTTAGACCCCTCTTGTGGAACGAGTGGAAGGATTATACCCAAGAACTATCCAGATCAAATGTAAGGTTGAAAGGCAGGCAAGATCAATTGGTATGGGCCCACGCGGAATCTGGATCTTATTCCCCAAAATTTGGGTATAAATTCTTAGCGTCAAAAAAAGGATGGGGAGAACAGGAATGGTGGGCTAAGAATTTGTGGAAACTCAAATGCCCGGCAAAAGCCAGATTATTCCTTTGGTGCATTCTAAAAAGGAAAACTCCTACATGGGACATCCTTCAATCTAGATATATGTAAGGCCCAGGGAGATGTCCTTTATGCAAATCTGAAGCTGAAACCATCAATCATCTGTTTTTAGCTTGCCCAGCTGTTAAAAATGTGTGGGCGGAGGTTGGAAAACTTATGAACAAAAAAATAGAATGGGTAGGTGAAAATCTCCTTGAGGTCTGGGACAAATGGTGGAAACAATATCCCGAGGGAAACATGCGGAATCTACCTCCCATCATCTGTTGGGGGGTCTGGATTGCTAGGAACAGGTGCATATTTAAGGACAAGGAATTCACAATAGATTCAACAGCAATTCAATGTACTTCTATCTACTCAAACATTCCGGAATCAGAGGGGAAAGAACCCCTAGACAGATAAGGGAAGAACAAATTAAAGAAGGCATCCCATGGGCATATTTTGATGGGGCTTCGCAGAACAACAAAGCTGGAGCAGGGATGATTATTCATGTAAATGCAAATCAGACTTTAAAAGCTTCAGTGGGGCTAGGGTCAGGAACAAATAACTTTGCAGAGATGTCTGCCTTAAAACTACTTCTTTGTTGGCTCATTCAAAGGAATATCTTCACAGTTCAGATCTTCGGAGACTCTTTATATGTCTTAAACTGGGTTAATGGTCAAAGAAACTGCAAAAATTATATGTTGAAACCTTTATTAGAAGAAATACAGGCCTTAAAAATATCTTTTAATGTGTTCTCTTTGTGCCATATATATAGGGAGCACAATGTTTCAGCAGACAAACTTTCTAAGGAAGGTTGCAACAGGATATGGGCAGTTGGAAAGTAGTAGAGGAGGATCATGGACAGATCCGTGTGTCAGATCAGCCCCCACACATCTAGCTTCCAGGACGCTGATACAGTTTCATTTTTCCATCAGTTTTGATATACATGTCATCTTTTTTTGGTATTCTGTGATATATTGGAAACTAGTATAAAATATATTTCTTAGTATCTTTTTGTTGGGTTGTTTTCCTCCTTCGAGGAGACCTGGATTTAGACATGGAACATGACTCTTTTGGAATGTATTTCAAGCTTTGTGGCTGGAAAAGTAAAAAGATTTATGAATTTTACGTTTACAGAAGATACATAGAAGGTGGCATTACAGGAAAGACATTTCTGTTTTCTGTAGCAGCTTTATGACATATTTCATAACAGCAAAAGGAATGCCAGGGCATATGCAATGTAACTTTTTATCTCGTTAATAAAAAGTTCACTTTTTTCTTCGGGGAAAAAATAATTATAACATCAATGGTATAAAGTTAATTTTTAATTGACTTTTTGTTAAAAGTTATATTACATGCAAACAAGAAGTGCATCAATTTTATATTTAACAATATAGAAAGCTTTATATATATTAGAAATGCTATTTATTTAATATTTATATAATAATTATTTTATTTAAATTTTTTAATTTTAGAAAAAAATAGAATATTTTATATATTATTTAAATGTATATAGAAAATTAAAACTAATTTTTATTTTTCAAATCTATCCATAAGCAAGATTATTGATAAATTTGATTAAGTATTTTTCTCAATTTTTTTTTTTTTGAAATCGTATAGAGTTGAAACCCATTGTGATACCTATATGTAACAATCCACAACTAATTATATCAATTATGAGATTAATAACTCCCTCGATTGGGGCGATGAAAAGGGAGAGTACGAACAAGAGGACAACGCAGGGGAGAGGATGGCTAGGATGGCCACCTACTGCCCTCAATATGGATCAAGCGGATGTGGTGGTGTCCTACATGCCTGCAGGAGTTTCGAGGCAGCGAAGTGGTAGGAGAGTGGGGGGAGAGGAGGGAAGAAACAACGACAGTAGTGGGATGGAACAACGCAAATGGGAAAGGGTACATGAGGGTGGCAAGGGTAGGAAGAGAGCCCAGTGTGCAACGAAGGAAGGAGGAGAACAAAGTAGCGCGAGCGACGAGATTTTCAGCGACCGAGCCTAATTCCAAGAGATAGTAAAGGAAAAGATGGTTCACCTGGGTAGAGGCAGGGGTCGTGGAGGCAGAGGGCGTCAGAGCTAGCCGAGTAGAAGCGATCCTACAACTTCGATACCGGAAATTCAGAGGAGAGGTAGGAAATCTATTAGGACGACTGTCCAAGAAGCCGCTCGTGCATATAGAGAAGGGGCGGACGCTGAAATTCGTCAGCTAATACAGGAGATGGAAGATAACGTCATAGAAGAGGATTCTGAGCCAGAGATGGAGGAATGGGGGGATATTGTCCCCAACCTAGGGCACACCAGAGGCAGGATGATACTATACAGGCAAGCCCTACACGTGTATTGGGGTTTGAAGTGCTTACTAGCCAAGGCTTTGGAGCAGGTGGCAGGGGAAATGCCAAAAATAGCCCAAGGTATGCCTAGTATCAAAAAGGACATGAAAAACCTGCAGATTATCATGATTATGCAAGACATCACGGTAGATGAGATCCAACATCGTTTGATGAAGCTGTCTCCAAAACCAGGCGACTCGGCGGCAACACCAACTATTATGGAACTTGACAAAGATGTCTGAAAGGATTAGTTGTTTGTAGTTTCTAGTTTGATCATTTTGCAGCTAGAATTTTCTTTTCAAGTGTTTTATGTTAGATTGGAACATGATTAGTGTTTATAGATGTGTATTTTACTTAGCTTGTATTGAAAGACTGATTAAATTTTGTTATTGGATGGCATATAACAGACCCAGGTGGCCAACAGACTTGGTTTCCCATATGGGCAAGTTGAGGCCACCTAACTACCATACATGGAACAACTTATTTTATAAATAAAAAAGGAAGGTACTACTGTAGCTTACAAATTTTTTTTATGAGATTAATAATTAACACACTAACTATTCAACTAATTAATATAGAATTTTTGGAAATGATGAGCAGAAATGACTTATTTGTAGCGATGATATTTCTTACTTGTGATTTCAGAGTTGAACGTTATTTGAATCCCGCTAACCGCAACAAAGTTTTGGGGACGACTCTCCACCCAATCATGGGCTCAATTGCATATAATCTTTCTACAACTAGTCATCCTTGAGCCTTCAATCAACGTACTACTGCCAAGGAATCCTTTGTCTCACAAAACTTTTCTCCCATGAGAATGGGTGAAGGAATGGATGAATCTCGTTGTCTTTCTTGTCCATTAAATAGACCAAAAAATAAAAAAAATCCACAAGCACACATTCCATATGTCAACATACAACTTTTATTTCTTTATTTTAAGTTTTACTTAATTTAATATTTATTTTAATTTAACTATTCTCTTTTTTTATTTTTATTTTTTTTGTTAACTTTACTCTTTTTATAGTTTACTTTTATATATAATTATTTAAAACTCCAATTTATTATTTATTTTATTTGTTATTATTGTATTCTTTTCATTATTTATTATTTATTTACTATTATTATCTTTTCTCTATTATTATTATCATTTACTTATTATTTACCACTAATATAATATATATTATTATTATTTTCTCCAATGGAAAAATCTTTATATTTATTATTATTATTATTAAAACTTTACCATTATAACTTTTAACTTTTGACCCCAAAAAAATTAAAATTAATATTAAAAAAAAGAATTTGTACACGAATAACTTACTCCCTCATTGTAGCATATAAAATCACTCATTATTGTGTCATAAGAAACACTAGAACTTTATGTAATCTCACTTTATCATGACGAGACTTTTTAATTTTGTCTTTTTAAAGTTGAATCTCATGAACTAAAATCATAAGATATTCAAAAACAAGTATGTAGAACTAGTTATTTATATGCTATTTAAATAATTTATTTTTAATAGGATTAGTTTGTGTTAAAATGTTTTTATTTTTAATTAATTTCTAATTTTTTAGAAGTTATTTCCAATGTTTATTAAGGGTTTTGTAAAATTAAATATTATATTATTTTTTTTTCTTTAGATTTGAAAAATTTTTATAAATTGAATTCCTAATTTTTATTGGCGGATACTAATTTTATAATAGTTTAAAATCAAATTTTTAAAAATTAAAAATGGTTAAAAAGAAATCTTTAATCATAAAGTTTCTTCATAAAAAATTATGTATATATTTTTTTCAATTTTATGGAATTTTCCATATTTAATATTTTCTTTAAAAAAGAAAGTTTTCATTATGTTTCGAGCTATTACTAATTATGAAAACTCAGCGATTTAAAAAACAAAAGCAACAACATTGCATATTACACTGATTTTTTCCTTATTGATTTTCCTCATATTTTTGTCTTGGTGGTTTTTATCATTGAATGAACTTGGTGCAATCATTTTCCTCAATAAATATTATCTATATTATATATTTTCAGAATTGAATTTTAAATCATGTTGCAATATAAAAAACAAAATTTAACACAACACTACAATAAATAAAATCTTCTCTTTTGTCTTCACAATTTTAATCATAATTTAAAAATATAAAATAAAACAAATATTTTTTAGAAATATTTTGCACTCACACTTAAGCCTTTGTGTAACTATTTTTTTATTATTTTAATAAACTAGACATTGTAATTTTTTATATTAGATATTTTATCACATATGAATTCTTTGTCACACGATTAAGATTAAGATGACACGACATACTTTCATACAATTTTTTTTTTCGAAATAGAAATTCTAACCATAGATTATTATTTGCCTTGCTGCATTAAGATGTGTATATAAATTTAAAGTTATATAAATAGTTGTTACACTAATTAGATTTTTAAACAAAATTATTATTTATTTATATCACTTATATATATATATATATATATATATATATATATATTATATATAATATATATAATATATAGACAAACAATGCAATTTCTCCTCCATATTTCGTCTCATAAGCTAAAGATGGAATAAAATGTGCACAAGCAGATTTCAATAAACTCTTAAATTTTGTAACAAACGGTAATGTTGGGTCTAATGTTTCATCCAAAATTATGTATTCACCTATTTCTACCTTGCTCCAAGGGTATCTAGTCCATTAATTACTTCTCTTACTTCTCTTCATTATATTCAAATGTGTTTCATTATTAGATTTATGAATTTGTTCTTGCATTCAATAATTGTTATTGATTACTTTTTGCATAAGAGACATGTACTAAGCAACGATGCTCCATATTACACTTGTTATAAAATTGATAAGAAAGCAACAACTACATGATTAAATATAAAAAAGATATGATAATTCAATATCAAAAGTGACTAGTATAAAATAATTTTTATTTTATTTTATTAATTAAATAAATAATAATTTTATTTTTTATTTTGTTTTGATTTTAAATAACAATAATAAATAATAACACATATTTATTTAGAGAATATAAAACACATGTAGTATATGTATATGTCACGACATTGAAAAGGGCCACTTTGCCTCGAGAAAATTTTAGTCTACTTTTACCAACAATTTAATCATTATATAAGAAACATGCAATTTCATCCTTTGAATGAGATCCAAAAAAGAGATAGATCTGTTAAGTGAAAGAAATGTTAATAATTGATTTCATCTTCTATAGATACAACCCAAAAAAGATAGGAACGAGTTTGTTGATAAGCCTAAAGAGTTGGTATATGTTGCTAATAAGATTTTTAAATAAAAAAACTACCCGTGATAAAGGAAATATCATGAAGAAGCATGTTGAATGAAACAAAGCATGGAAATTGATGTGGAGACTCTGTTTCTCCTATAAAAACCATCAAAATTATAGTAGTTGAAGAGAAAAACTATTGAAGTAAACGATTGATATATGCTTATCAAATAAGATATGATGATAATATTGAGAGTTGTGGAGGAAGTTTGGAGTGCTAATTATGCCCATGGGCATAGCTAGTGGATCCTAATGATACCCTCATGGTTTTCATGGACTTCCCACTATCCTTTATCTAGCGGCAACCCTCTCTTAAAAACTTAATCTGTCGATTGGTTCTATTCTCTATAGATGTGTGATAAAGATATGTGAGAAAAAGATCTGGCTTTATGAAGAGCATTTTGATATAGTGGAAGGAGTGTGTAGTTTTTTTAGCCTGTAGGTTCCTTGCCTCCATTTGACGATGACCAAAGAGTCTCTATATATATGAATCTCAGCAAGATGAAGATAAGAGGAAATTTGTAAAAGTAGTTTGAAAGTGAAACGTTTTGCATAATTATTTGAAGCATGCCAAATGTTACAACAGAAAGTGAACAAATGAGAGTTGGTTAGATAGATGGTACCTCTCGTGCCTCCTATAATAGGAGTTTACTAAGATGCCCCTTTAAAGAATGCCCATGGTTGTATTTGAGGATCTATGTCGGGTTTGAGTAGATGCAGGAGGTTTAAGAATAAATTATAATAAAACCAAACTATTGACAACCACTTTAAGAAAGGATTGTCCCTAATTTTTGAAAATGGAGTTATTCCTTTCCAGCCAGATCCCACAATAAACAATCATAGAGGGTGCACGTATGTTTTTAGGGGGTTTCCTCTCTAGACAATTTTTTAGACACCTATCCACAGAGACCCCATTCTATTGATGTAAGTTACCAATAGATTTATGAATTTCAGTAGACACTATGGTAGTAAAGGGGAAATTTATGAAAAATGTAGAATGTCTCAACATTTTCCATACAAAGTGGGAACCTATTAGGCCTAGAGAAAGACCTTTTTTGTAAGATATCCCACATTAACGCTTTGTTTTTAAGGAAAAACCACATAAATATTTTTGTTTTGGGCAAACAATTTTGTTTCCAAATCTTTTTTACCCAACAGGGAGGCAACTAAACACGTAATTGATGGACTAAGGAAAGATAACCAAATTTGGGACTCTTTGCTAGGATAATGTATTTGGGTGAGTATCCTACAAATGGAGCAAAATGTTTTTTCTCCCATATTATCATAACAACCATATCTATCCTTTTAATAGTAAATTTTCCAACTACAACAACCTCTTCCATCTTGGAGATGTCGTTCAATTTGATATTGGCTCCCAGGACTAAACTAGGCTCATCTACCTTCCTTTTCACACATTTTTTGCTGGTTTTCAGAGTGGTTTTCTATGACGGCAACCAGGACGGAAATCGAGAATTTTAAGAAGTATCTTTTGCTAAGCAATTCCCCAATAAGTATATCACATAGGAAATCAGTTGTGGAAGGTAAACAAGGGGCACCAGAACAAGTAAGTTCGCACCATAGACAACATTAAGCAAACTACCTTGAGGAGTGATCACGACTGAAGACGATATGGATTTAGGTAGGAGCTTGATAAAATTGAAGGGGAGATGGGGTGGACCAGAATTGGGGAGTGTGGGCGTGAGAGTCGAGAGGGGGACGGTGGAGGGAGACAGAGAGGGGCCACATAAAATATCACCAAAAGGAGATGTTAGTTCAAAGAGCGAGGTTAAACAATATTATGTTTTCAGAGTTGTCAGAGAGGGAAAATTGGGAGGGGAAGGCCAAATCTGAAACCTGTCATATGGGTCTTTAGAGTAATCAAGTTGGTTTGCTTCCATTTTGGCTCAAGGGAGAAACAAGGCCCTTAGTCCCTTATTTTGATCAGTAATATTGAAACCTAGAAACCCTGATTCATTCTCTAAACCCTAGTTGCAAAGCCCTTCAACTCTAGTATTCACTATCATTGTGATCATTGATATGAAGGTAAAATATAATAATTCATTTCAATTAAGTAAAATAATATGTAGTGGTGTTTTGTTAGATTTATAAAACTAAATTGACATAAAAATACTATAATTGCGCAACAAAAAAATATGATTGCAAAATAATTATAAAGCGATAATAAAGCAAAATCTTCTCATATAATATAAAAAAATGTAACCATCAATTTTATTTTATTTATTAAGTAAGAAAAATAATATACAATGGTGTTTTGTTAGCTTTATCTCTAATTTTTTTTTTCCCACGGAAAAATCTTAATTTCCATTATGATGAAAATGAAAATTACATTACATTTAGAAGGTGCCTGAAGGCATTCAAAAATTAGGTTGTGTTGTAAAAACATTTCAGTCATCAATGTTCAAGAGTTATCATCCTGTAGTGATCACAAAAAAAATTGAAGTACAAAAATCAAGTCCAAAGAGTTGTTTATACCTCACACCTTTTTGGATATATACAATATCTAAGTCATATAAGTATGCATAATGGAGAAAATATAATCCACAAGATTAGCAAAATACTGCAAAATTTTCCATCATCATTAGTAAGTTATGAGTTGTGCTACATCTATCCTCTGCTTCAGCCAAATGGATATCCTCGATAAACAACATGTGATAGTATCCATAGTGCTCATTGCCATTTTGTTTTGTCATCTTCCATGTGCCCCTAATTGGTTGCATGCCTTTTTGGAAAGTGCATCAGTGGTGACATTCCTTTCCCGGTGAACTTGACAACATGATATTAGATCAAAGTTTATTTTTAGGAGAATCACTTCCTCTAGCAATGGAATGAGTGTGTGCATGTGACATCTAGATGATCCATTAAAATATCATCATAGATCTAAAATTCTTTGCATCCTTTTTCAGTAACAAATAAAAGTAGAAGCTTGAGACTGAATAACTAAGAATAATTGTTTATGCCCAATTGCTTTGTAATGTGAAAGAGTGGTTTCATTCATGTGTAAAACAACACCGCCTCCACACATATTCATGTGTAAAACAACATCATTTCCATAAAGACCCCCTTTAGAGAGGCCCTAATAAAATAGGCCCAAGGTCAAAACCTGTCCACCTATTCCTATGTTATGTTCCTAACTCTATGACTAGATTCTTCAAATGGGAGATGATCATATGATGCAAGTGCCTAAGAAGTCACTCGATCAGGGCTCAAATTATTATCTTGAAAAATTACCATGTTTTGGGTAATCCATATGCCACAACATATAATTGGAGGGAGATTTATTAACTTTTTTGGTGATGTTTATGACGACCAAGAGTGATATGCATCTTTAAAACATGGGCCTGCTGGTCAGGAAGAGATACAATGAGATTGTGGGCTAAGTTCCAAATATTGAGAGTCTAGGAGCATGCCACAAAAAGATGGTCAACTGATTCTTCAGATGATTTACATAGAGGGCACCAATTTGGGCCTGCAAAGATTCATTTTTGGAGGTTTTTTCTTGTAGGGAGCTTGTTTGACAATATACACCACATGAAGAGCCGAGATTTCGCTGTACATTTCAACTTCCATACTTGCTTCCAGCACCATTTAGGAGCATTAAGCTCTCAATCGGTAATGATAAAAAGGTATCATGTCTTTAGGGTGTATTCCCAAAAGGGAGAGTGGACCCAATTTAACTCATCTTCTATTTTGTGTATTTGAAAATGATAATTAGTGACGATTGTGGTGTAATTATGTCAAGGGACAATCCATTCAGCTAGAAGATTGAGGTGGTGTGTGTCCAACAAGCCATGCGCCCAGATTGTAGTGTTGTTAGGATCTACCACTTGATTTAGTCTTATGATTTTGTTATTTAAGAGAGTCAGTCACCAAATCCTGAGGCAACAAATGATAATGACCGCATCCAATCTAGGGATCCAAACCAATTTTAATTTAGGAAACAAAGAAAATTTTCCATGCAAGTTCAGGATCAATGATAATAAATGATTAAATGACAACTTTCCAGTTCACTGAAAAAAATTTGATATTTACTTGTTAGGAATCCTGATCCAATCAATCATAGGTGTCAGGTATATGTGTTTTCATTGAACTACCTTTGACCATAAGTTATCATAGGTGATTAAACACCATCCATCCTTGGCAGCCAATGCCTTGGAAAAACTAATACGATTCTTGAGGTCCCAACCACCCGATTTCTTTAAGAGTGTGATTTTATCCCATTTAATCCATGAGAAGATGCATCCTTCTTTTGAGCCCATCTAGAGGTATCTGTGGAGCACTTGAAAGGTATGCTTTTGACAAACAATTTAGTGGTTTTTCAGTAATATTTGTAACCTTTTCTGCATTGTGAATTCAAAGAGATAAAGAATTTTAATAAAATGTGCAAGAATCAACATGGGAAGCTCAATCATTAATAATTGTTGTTTTTCTATACAGGAAAGGTGGAAGCAAGGAGTTGCCGTCCAAAAGCAAAAAACAGAGGAGGAATAACTGCTGTCCCTCCAGAAGGGAACCAGATGCGAACAAGATCGAGCAAATCAGAGCTGAATAACCCAGGAAAGAAAGGAGGGATACCAATTCGGTGAAAGCGAGAAAGAAAAGTAAAGGATTAACAGATTGGCGAATCCCTCAGGATCTTCGATCCTGAGGGTTGCTGTTTTACTTATCTTTGTTACCTAGATATCTCCGCCGTTACTCTTATATAAAGGAACAACGTCGTTGAGCAAGGGGACCCCTGCTTTTGTAATTTTCAGTTTCAGACAAAACTTTGATCATCGAGTCTCACTGAGACCTGGTTTATTGTACATTTGTTGATGCATTAATATAAAAGACTTGGTGTTTATTTCATCTTTGCGTCTGGAGTAACCTAAGGCGGTGTACCATTAGCAGCTAAGGGCCCGGCTTTGAAGGACACTTGCTTTTGTATCATTATAGTGTGATTTACGCATGGTTTGCTTATATTTATTACTTGGTAATCTGATATATCTTTCATATGCTATGCTATGCTCTGTTATGATCAATACATTAATGGTTTTTCCGTGTAATGACTCTGCACCGTATAATTGGATCTCTTCAGAGTTGAATCGCATGTTTTTAGTCTCAAACTAGCTATTTCTGTTACAGAGCATCTGTGTGAATGTTACTGTCACTGGATCCATGTGAAATACCAATTATTGGAACTTGAAAGTAATGTTACTCTGTTTAGAAACATAGTTATATTATCCTTCATTCTCAGATTACTATATTAATGCGAGACATGCATATATGGTTGATTATTGTTGTTCCATAATTCATTAATGAGTGCTGTTCCATAAATTATATTCCTTCCAGTTTGCTTGAGGAGAGAAGAGTGTTATAGCAGAGTGTGAGTAAGTCGGTTTTGACTCGCGAGATTTAGTTCTTTTGATTGCTATTCCATTTCCTTTTTGCTGTTCCATTTTACCTTCTGTCGTTCTATTTACTTGCCTTTGTTGTTTTGGTGTGAGAGAAGGTCTAAGGCTTTAGTGAGCCTCAGCAGACGCTGCCTAGCTCCCAGACCTATGGTCTATGCTCTAATTTCCTTTCTATCAGTTTCTAGAGGGATGGGTTATCGCTTCCGTACCCTTGACTGATCAACTGTCTTGTGTGATTATATTTTGGAGTATTTAGTTTATAGTTTAGGCATCTGTTCTTACCTTTTGATTTCTGAACGCTATACTACTAACATACTCGGACGACATAGCTCAGATTGGTTACTGCTTTGCAATAACAAACGTTCCGGATTGATGTGAGAATCTAGAGGTGGGGAGACCTAGTTATACGCTCTACATTTTGGCGCCATTCCGGGAAAGAGTATAGCCATTTTCCTTTACAGTAGTGCGCAAATCCGCTAGGGGAGAGTTGGATCTTTAAAAACGGAAAGGTAAACCTGCGTACGGAGCATGTAAAAGCCCTGCTCCACCGTCCGCTCTCTTAGCAGAATTGCTGGTTGAATAGGATTTAGTAGTTTTTTAGAGTGCATGACTAAGCAAAAAAAGCCAGAAAAGAATATCAAACCTCCATCCAAACCCGAAAAAGCCAAAGGGCCGGTGACCCTTGGCCGAACAACCTTCATAGATGAAATCTATAATAAAACTAAATCTCAGCTGTTGGTAGGCCCCAAAAAGATTAATTCTAAACAACCTACTAGCTCCCTTCAGGCCACAACATCACCATCTAGAGCCTTTGCTGAGGTGCATAGTCAGACTGATGAATAGGACTTTCAAGAAATTGAAAACTCTGTTTCAGAACGATTGTAGGAAGGGAATCTAAGCAACCTTTTTGAAGGAGAAGGGGAAACAGGGGAAATAGGAGAGCCAAGGTCTCCTCCTAGGATAATCCAGCCGTTAAATATCCCAGATAAGGGGAGCGCGGTAAAAATTATTATTGAAGGCACCCCATTCCCTCAGATAGAAATTACAGATAGGGGAAGTGTTATTAAAACAATCCTTGCCAAGGCCGTTCCTTCTCAACCTAGGAATACCCTCCTAGAAATCCCGGAAGGTTATTGGCATATATTCGATCCTATGGCGCAGAATCAGCCAAATACTCAAACTTCTACATTGCAATATCCTATTGTGGATTCTGCAACAAATGCGCCCATGAAAGCGATCCCTCTTCAACACATCCCTACGTTTCATGGACTTACATCAGAGGACCCCGATGCGTTCTTATTTGAATTCGATGTGCTATGTAGGGGATACGATTACACCACTGACCCCCAGAAATTAAATTTGTTCCCCTCCACTTTGAAAGGGGCGGCTCTAAGATGATTTATGGGTTTAGGTGCTAGAGTCATCACCAACTGGGAACAAATGAAAGAATATTTCCTAAAGAAATATCAGGATTACCGTAGGTCTAGAGAACTAAAAGATGAAATTTTCCAAATGACAGCTAGACCAAATGAAACTTTAGAAGAATACATAGAACGTTTCCAGTATAATTTATAGAGATCCCCCTATGCATCACTACCTCTGCCTAATAATGTGTTGAAAACTGCATTGATTAGAGGCATGAAAGAACAGTGGATTGAAACATTAAATATCATGGGAAAAGGGGATATTTATCAAGAGAATTTTGCTGACATCATTGATTTATGCATCAGGAGTTCAAGAGGCAGCACAAGGATAAAACTAGCAGAATATGATCGGTTTGTCAGATATAACAAAATATCAACAAAAGGAGTAACACGTGTAGAACTTGGAAATTTATTAGAAAATTTTAAAACTGATATTCTGGGGACATTAACTACACAACTTGATACTGTGCAGGCTAAACAAAAGCAGATGGAGGCGAAACAAAATCTGGCGATTTTCTACCCCCGATGTAGAAGAAAACATAGCCACAAGGAATGCCCACTGGATACAGTTCAAACATGTGCTATCTGTACAAAAGATCACCTTACTGAGAGTTGCCCCTCACTTCCTGGATTGAAGGCAGTATATAAGGAAGTGGAAGAAGAACCAAAGCCAACATACTTCGTTAACCAGCGTCGCCAATGGCAACCTAGGCAATCTGGTATGTTTTCAGACCCAACTTCTTCTTTCCAGCCCCCTCAGTATAATGCTCAGCAATATAGTATGTGGAAAAACCAATCTCCACCCCCATTTCCGAATTGGTCATCACAGCCGTTTCCTTCTCCAATCCATGGATGAATCAAACAAGCCAATTTGGCTGGCCAAATTTTCCCTACGCCCCACCATATTGGCAGAATAATCATATCCTCCACAATGGATCCCCCCTACTTCACAAGGTTCACCCTGGCAGATAAACTGGCCAAAATCGACATATCAGCCAACAGGAACTATTCCACTCCCTCAACCGACTCTGCCAGCTTTACAACAAAACCCCCAGTCTAATTTGAGACCGCAACTCCCAACCCAACCCAATCCCAATCCCAATAATAGACCGGTCCAATCCCTCCAAATCATAGAAACATCAGAAATCGGACCTGACCTAAGGGAGTGCAATGATCTTTAGTTAAGATCTGGACGTATAATAGAAATAGAGGGAGACAAAACAGTTCATATTGAAGATCAGTTACCAATAGAACAACCGTTACAACAAGAGGGTGTAAATAAGGAACAGACCCATCATCAAGCAAGTACATCCTCTCCTCCCTTCCCGGAACGATTAGTCATACCATGACCGGTGCAATATCCAAACTTTGACATTCTGGGAGAGTTACAAAATCTGTACATAAGAATTCCATTCCTCCAAGCCATTCAAGACATACCTATATACGCAAAAAAATATAAAAGAATTGTGCATAAAAAAATCAAGGAGGAATACAACCACTAACCCAAGAGTCCAAGTAGTCGGTACTTTATCTGACCTGTTATCAGGAAAAGAGACACCCATTAAATATGAAGATCCCGGAAATCCAATTGTAACTGTTCAAATCTATGGTCAAACCTTGACTAATTCTTTAGTTGATCTAGGAGCTGCAATCAATATTTTGACAACTTCTACCTGCCAAAAGCTCAGCATTACATCAGTAGAACCTACTTCTACTTTGTTAGAATTGGCATACCGATCTGTAGTTCGACCGGAAGGTACTCTTTACGATGTCATGGTTTCTGTAGATTCTTGGGAATACCCAACCGATTTCCCGATAATCAATCCAAAAACCCGACTGGATGGACATCCGCTAATTCTAGGAAGACCTTGGCTTGCTACTGTCGATGCTTACATTGGTTGTCGGCAGGGAAACATGACCATCACTAGAGGACCAGACATTAAAAATCTAGTTCTATACCCTCCAGCACAGCCAAGTCTTACAATGATTAAAACTAACCAGCACCCTGTGTCATACCTACTAACAATATCAGATCCCCATTAACTATACAGAAGGCTCTAGACTTTAAAGACCAAACGGAAGATGATGCCATCAATAATTTCATTATTCAAACTGAATCTAGATCTCACACACAGTGTTTCATGATAGAAGCAGCATTTGATAGTGAGCTAGAAGAAGATCCTTTGAAATATGTGCATGACCAAACAATACCTGTGACTGTTGTTGCTAACAGTAAAGTAGTGGAAATTGAACCAGGTAAGACTCTAAATATCAATGCCAACCTCACACCGTACCAAGAAACAAAACTCGTCCATCTGTTACGAAAGTATCAAGGAGCATTTGTGTGGGATTACCCTGATATGAAAGGGATTGATCCTTAATTATGCACCCACCACATCTATATAGAAAAAGATGCAAGACCTGTACCACAAAGAAGACTCAACCCCCATCTAAAAGAGGTTGTAAAAGCCGAACTTCAGAAACTTTTAGATGTTAATTTTATCTATCCTATTTC
>APFE031108288.1:175047-188114 GCA_000404065.3 Pinus taeda
TCTTTACACCATATGGAGATGATTTTGATCCAGCTTTAGATACTCTAGAAAAAGTCCTACAACGTTGCATCGCTACTAGGCTTTGTCTAAGCCACGAAAAATGTTATATGATGATGACAGAAGGGCTCATTCTAGGACACTATGTTTCAGCAGCTGGCATCCAGGTAGACCCGGCCAAAATCCAAATACTTTTGCTTATCTGCACCCCCACTACTCAAACAGAGGTACACAGTTTCCTTGGATTTTCCGGGTATTATAGACGATTTATAGAACATTACTCACATATTGCTGCACCTCTATATGCTCTAACTGGTAATGTTGATTTCTTGTGGATAGAAAAATGCGACCATGCTTTTAAGGAATTAAAGAAGCTTGTATCAACAGCCCCAGTCCTTCGAGGACCAAACTGGAATTTACCATTCCAAATATCATATGATGCCTCGGATACAGCAATCGGTGCAGACCTGGGGCAGGAAGAGGATAAAAAACCATATGCTATCTACTATATCAGCAAAAATTTATCCTCTGCCAAATTGAATTATATTGTCACTGAAAAAGAATTCCTGGCTGTAATACATGCTGTTAATAAGTTTAGACATTATATCACAGGCTATCCCGTTATGTTATATATAGATTATTCTGTTGTCAAATATTTGGCAAATAAACCTGTTACGAATGCTAGAACAACCAGATGGTTGATCTTATTGTAGGAGTTCGATATCACAATCAAGGATCGACCTGGAAAGGAGAACCCTGTAGCCGATTTTCTCTCACGAATACCAAAATCAATTGAAACAGTAGCAGTGGAAGATCAATTTCCTGATGAGCACCTGTTTGTTGTTGTTGTTTGAACACCCTGGTATGCTGATGTCGCCAATTACCTTGCAGTAGGTAAGCTACCAAAACACTTAACCCCTTAGAAACGTAAGCAGATTGTTCATAAGAGCACTCAATTTTCGTGGATTGGGGGTTATTTGTTCCATACAGGTGCAGACATGCAAATTAGGAGATGTATTCGAGAAGATGAAATTTTCGACATTTTAAAAGCCTGTCATGACAGACCATGCAGGGGACACTTTGCTGAAAAGAGAATAGCACATAAAGTATTGTAGACATGATACTATTGGCCTACAATTTTCAAAGATGCAAAAAATTTGCCCAAGCCTGTGACAGCTGCCAGCGAGCAGGACGACTTGGTCAAGCCGACGAAATGCCTTTGAGACCACAATTAGTCATTGAGCCATTCGAATGATGGGCTCTTGATTTCGTTGGGCCCATTAATCCATCATCAAATTAGAGAACATACATCCTGGTGGCGACAGACTATGTTACCAAATGGGTCGAGGCCGAATCATTGCCTAGAGCTACAGAAGATTCTGTAATACAATTCTTGTTCCATTTTTTTGTACGTTATGGACTTCCGAGAGAACTAATTATAGATGGAGGACCACAATTTGTTGGAAATAAATTAGTTGCAACACTTAACGACTATCATGTCCAGCATAAAATTACTACCCCATATCACCCGCAGGCGAATGGGCAAGTAGAAAGTAGCAATAAGGTAATAGAATCAATTTTAACAAAAACCATTGCATCGCATAGGCGTGATTGGGCAGCCCGATTACCTGAAGCACTGTGGGCTTATAGAACCACATGGAGGAGTACCACAGGCTATCCACCCTATCAATTAGTGTTTGGAAAACAACCTATCTTCCCCATAGAATTCGAAATCCAAATGCTACGAATTGCACAGGAAGTCGGCCTAGATCTAAGTGAGGCACAAATCAATCGATTACAGCAGATTAATGAATTGGACGAAATCAGGCTCTCTGCATTACAAAATACAGCACTTATTCAACAGCACCGAGCTAAATGGCATGATGCGCTTATCAAGAACAAAGTCTTTCATGAAGGAGACTGGGCTCTGTTATATGACTCTCGGTTTCAGGACTTCCCGGGGAAACTTCAGACTCGATGGTTAGGACCATACGAAATCTAGAAAGTACATGATAATGGGACCCTCACTCTCATCACAATTGACGGTTCTGGATATGCATTCAAGGTAAATGGCCACCGAGTTCGTCTCTATCGAAAGCCACTCACTCGGGAATCCTTCTGTCAGCAGCTACGTCAAGACACTGATATGGAAATTTTAGGAGAGGAAGCAAAATCTTCCTCACCTATAATTTAGTAAGGAATTCATTTTTCTCTAACTTGTACATAAATTCTTGTATATATGTTTTTTTTTTTATCTTTCTTTTAATTTTTGCATTCTGCGTGTTCTTGTTGTTCCTTTTCAAAAGGAACAGCACTTGTGTGTTTCTGTTGTTCCTTTTTCAAAAGGAACAGCACTTGCGTGTTTTTTCTGTTCCTTTTCAAAAGGAACAACACTTGTGTGTTTCTGCTGTTCCTTTTCAAAAGGAACAGCACTGGTGTGTTTTTGTTGTTCCTTTTCAAAAGGAACAACACTTGTGTGTCTCTGCTGTTCCTTTTCAAAAGAAATAGCACTGGTGTGTTTTTGCTGTTCCTTTTCAAAAGGAACAGCACTTGTGCGTTTTTGTTGTTCCTTTTCAAAAGGAATAGCACTTGTGTGTTTCTTCTGTTCCTTTTTCAAAAGGAACAGCACTTGCGTGCTTTTGCTGTTCCTTTTGAAAAGGAACAACACTTGTGTGTTTCTGCTGTTCCTTTTCAAAAGGAACAACACTGGTATGTTTTTGTTGTTCCTTTTCAAAAGGCACAACACTTGTGTGTTTCTGCTGTTCCTTTTCAAAAGGAACAACACTTCTGTGTTTTTGTTGTTCCTTTTCAAAAGGAACAACACTTGTGTGTTTTTGTTGTTCCTTTTCAAAAGGAACAGCACTTGTGTGTTTTTGTTGTTCCTTTTCAAAAGGAACAACACTTGTGTGTTTCTGCTGTTCCTTTTCAAAAGGAACAGGATTCGTGTGCTTTTGTTGTTCCTTTTCAAAAGGAACAACACTTGTGTGTTTTTGCTGTTCCTTTTTCAAAAGGAACAGCGCTAGTGTGTTTTTGTTGTTCCTTTTCAAAAGGAACAACACTTGTGTGTTTTTGCTGTTCCTTTTCAAAAGGAACAGCACTTGAGTGTGTCTATTGTTCCTTTTTCAAAAAGGAACAGCATTCGAGTGTTTCTGCTGTTCCTTTTCAAAATCAACAGCACTTGAGTGTTTCTGCTGTTCCTTTTTCAAAAGGAACAACATTCGCGATTTTCTGTTGATTCCTTTCAAAGAAACGACATCCCACGTATTTGTTTGCATGGATTCTTCTCTGAGGAACACCATTGGCATGTTTTTGCTCTTATTGAGGATGCTTTGCGCCCATGTTCTCCTCAGTCTTTAAGATACAGCTATGGAATTATGCAATGAACATAAATCATGATATACCGAAGTCAGCAGATCATAAATCGCTATCTTTATAAAGCCTAGTATCGATAAGAGGAAAAGAGGAGGGACACACTTACTTTTCATCTTCGTTGTCATCGTCTTATTACCGTCGCTCGGGTTGGTGATCTTTATCATGACGATTTCCCTAAAATTATTTTTTTTATTATTACCTAGGAGTAAGAGTAGAGGATTTATATCTGTCTGTTGGGATGATAAGACTTCTTCCACCATTCCCCACTCTTAAGGAGTTCGGAACCACCCTTATGTGTAAATAAATAAAAAAGTGCTCTGCAAAAAGAAAAAGAAAATATGAATTATCAATTGTCAAATGCAGGATAGGGGGTCTCATCAAGAGCTAGCCTACCATGATCATAAGGATGGAAGTGAAGTGGCATTCCCATTACGGCCACCACACCAGGGATATGGTCCAAAGGTATACTAAATAAACAAACCTTGGAACAGGGGGTCTCATCATGAGCTGGCCTGCCCACGTTTCGCACCTACCTTGTGAATGGCATTATGGCTATCTAGTTATCAAGCCAGCATAATGGCCTACATTTTGACAAAGCACTCTTCGAAATACACACAAAGGATCATGGTTCCAGGGGGTGAAATAAACAACTCTGCCAAGGTTATGAACACCTATTGACAGCAGAGCTCTGTTAATGGCATTGAAGTCATAATGGTTACACCAACAGGTATGATATCAATACTTCTTCATCTCTTATATCTTTTGAATAGATCATATTTTATGCCCCGATGTATATATCGCATGAATACTCATTACCACCAATCATGGCAACGGAACTGACAATGACCGCTGGAGATTTCGTACACTTAACAGACGTCCCATCCCCCGACCTCTCATTATATCACGCAGGCTCTTATGTAAAACACGAACTACCTTTTTGCCTCGATTTCAATATTTCGTTGTCTTTCTAAAACATGACATAATTTCATATGCTGACTCTTTATGACTTGATTTCCGAATGGCTATTGCTCCTCTATTTGACGACTGGGGACAGCCTATCACATTGTGGGGGGGGAGGTAACCTCATTACTCCATGGATTACGTGTCAGCACACCATTCGGGCAAGATAATGTACGAAGGTATGGCATGGTTTAACAGTATGATAATTCTATTTTATGGAAATTGTCGTCCACGATCCTTTTTTGTTGCATGCTCTATGTTCCCTTCCAAAAACTTTGTGACCATCACCCTCTCTGCATCTCAAACAGCACAGGTAGTTGCCGTTCCATTAAGAATTCTAAGTAGAATCATGGGGGGAAAGACAGTCCGAAGCGAACCTCAGGAGTTGACAGTCTCCGCTGCTGCCCACGAGGTCCTAGAAAAGGCAGGGTGGCTGAATTATTTCAGTCGCCTACGAGAATCGAATGAAGCAGTGGCGTTGGAATTCCTACAAAATTTGCAGGAGAACTACTCCATAGTAAGAGAAAGATGGATAGCGGTCACTGATGATATTATTACAGAAGTATCGGGACTACCAGCTTTCGGACCCGTATGGACGCTAAAGAAAGAAAGACTACAAAAGATTATGGAGATTTTTCAGGATGAAGGCCAAAGCTTGATAGTCAAAGGGAAGGGATTTCTGCCAGCAAAGTTAGGGCAACCCTGGACCGAGTTAGCAAAGATAGTGCAGAGCTACATCACTTGCGAAGGAAGGAAAGACATGGTAAGACCACGTCATATGAAACTCTTAGCTGTTTTGAAAGGAAAAATGTTCTGTAAATCTCCCTGCACTCTTAAATTTGTTATTACATGATGCGGCCCGAAGCCTGAAAAAGGCACAGCACGTAGAGGCAGTCGTTAGCCACCATCGGCTAATTCGATTGATAGTGAGCCATATTCTCACTCAACAAAAAAGCAGCTGGGAGGAGCTCATCGCAATGGTCGAGGGGGGATTGGCTGCACCAACCCCAAAACCTAAAGATTCCTCCAGCACGCCGGAACGATCAGAGAAACACATGGAATTGGCAGCAGAAAGACATGTTGCTCCAAAACGAAAACAATCCTCTAACACACCAGAACGACCAGAGGAACCCAGAGAATTGATAGCAGAGAAACACGTTGCTGGTACACCTGAACAACCTGAGAGACCAAGGAAATCAGCCCGGCTGGCCCGGATACGAGGAAGGCTGGAAAAGATCTAGGGAACCACTACCCAGCCAATCGAGATTACGGACAAACCTCCAGAACCAGAAGGAGGACCTTCCGAAGGAAATGCTGAGCAATCAGGGGCCGAGGCTGAGCAGCCTGGAGAAGGAATTGAGGAAGGGGATAGAAACAGAAGTTGAACACTCCAAGGCAGCCACCGAGCAGGTCAATCAAGAAGAGGAAGAAGTACAGCCAGGGGGCAGCCCGCTGCAGGACCCTGTGGGTGAAGAGGAATTGGCAGCAGTCCTGGCCAATATGGGGGAGTATGGCCAACCCTCCAGCACAGCAGGCATCCCTGACGGACCCTCGGAGGAAGACATACTTGAGAAAGCGCATGCAGAAAAGGAAGGAGAAGAAAACCTGCCCGTTTATGATGATGAAATAGGAGACACCATTCAGGAACAATCTATTCCCAAGACACCAGAAGAAATTCCAGACGGGGAAGGAGAAGATTTAAGGGCCAGTCAGAAACCCTCTACCGAAACAATAGAAATTAAGAAATTAAGGAGGAAACAGCAGAGGTTGTTGGGCACTATAGCCAAGCTCCAACAGCAAAATTTGAATTCTGAAATCCAACTTGAGGATACAAAGGACCGCAAGGAAAAGAAAGAGGGCCACTGCAGCAAAATCTCGGAGGACAAGAAGATGACAGACCTATAGCCGCTCTGTTGGTCCAAACCCCATTAGAAGACCTACATTGAAGAACAGATTGTTGTTCCAAATGACATTGAAGAACAGACTACTATTCCAAATGACGTTGAGGGACAAACTGTTGTTCCATCTGACCCTGAAGAATGGATGGACATTCCAATTGAGGTAGAGGAACAACAAGAGGCTCTGACGACAGGGGGACCACAGCAACCTTTCATTCATGTTAAGAAAGAAAAAGAGAGCAAGAAGACCCAAACAGAAGCACCACCCTCAGGGGTAATTCGGGTTCTAAACTCTAAGCAGCATAACAAAAAGGTCCAGGTAAAATTCCCAGCCTCTACGGCTCTATGGAAAAAGGATCCAAAAACAAGGACCTTGCACAAAATGATGAAGCAAGCTCAGCAAGAAGCTGAGCAGCTGAGAGAACAAACAGTCCCCCGGGAGAAATACGAAGAACTACAACAACAACTCTGGGATATTAGTCAGTCCGAGAGCTAGGCCTTTGAAGGATGGCAAAAGGAGCAAGAAAAGGTTGCCAAGATAACTCGTCGATTAGATAGTGTTATTAAGTAGATGGACACTGTGTGTTCCTTGTATAATGACGTTTTGACCTGTAGGGCCCCTGCTAAAAATTATGCTTTATTTTTGCTTGAACGATATTTGCGATTGAAAATTAAAGCCGTTAGGGCAGGTGCCCCTATCCACATTAATACTGTTAATGATTTTATAGATTGTTGCAAGCATTCTGGAATTAAGGTTCAAATATTATTGTGCGAATTTTACTTGCACAACCTCGTGCTAGACCAAGAAACTGATTTAAATCCTGGCCCTTTTGTTGGCGACATCCAATTCCAAGCCTTCATCTCATTTGGGGTTAATCAGCTGAAATGGCTCAGAGCTTATAACACCTTTCAGAGACAGGGGAATAGCTTAGACTTATGGGTGCGAGCCAAGCCTAGAGACCCAGTGACGCTATGGAGAGAGCATAGGAGCCTTATGAGGACCCCTGGTGTCATCGAGATATTAGGACCCATGCACGAAGACTTGATCCGACATAGTCTGGAATATTTTCTGACTATTAAAGACCTTGCCATCAATGCTGCAAAATTCCGATACTGGACCTCTAGCCCAAACATCTAGCTCAAGGAACCATTCAAATACGAGAATTTTGAGCTGGCTGCCAGCCGATTGAACCTTTATGGGGAACTTATTCTGCAGGCAGGTCCATCCTGGTTGGGATATCGATTTCGTAGTCCAATTATTTGGCACCCTGCACCCGGATATCAGGCCTTGTATGAAATGCCTGCAGATCAAATAAATCAGTTCTTTGATAATCTAGTTGCTCATCATGGTTGTCGGCCTCCTCATGAGATTCCCTCTCCGGCCTATTCTCTTACCGCCTTGCATGTCAACTATAATGTTTTCATGAGGGCATGAAATAGGGTAAGCAGGGGGTGTGTGGAGCACTTGAAAGGTATGGTTTTGACAAACAATTTAGTGGCTTTTCAGTAATATTTGTAACCTTTTCTGCATTCTGAATTCAAAGAGATAAAGGATTTTAATAAAATGTGCAAGAATTAACATGGGAAGCTCAATCATTAATAATTGTTGTTTTTCTATATAGGGAAAGGTGGAAGCAAGGAGTTGACATCCAAAAGCGAAAAACAGAGGAAGAATAACTGTTGTCCCTCCAAAAGGGAACCAGATGCGAACAAGATCGAGCAAATCAGAGTTGAATAACCCAGGAAAGGAAGGAGGGATACCAATTCAGTGAAAGCGAGAAATAAAAGTAAAGGATTAACAGATTGGCGAATCCCTCAGGATCTTCGATCCTGAGGGATCGTTGTTTTACTTATCTTTTCTACCTAGATATCTTCGCTGTTACTCTTATATAAAGGAACAACGTCATTGAGCAAGGGGACTCCGGATTTTGTAATTTTCAGTTTCAGACAAAACTTTGATCATCGAGTCTCACTGAGACCTGGTTTATTGTACATTTGTTGATGCATTAATATAAAAGACTTGGTGTTTATTTCATCTTTGCGTCTGGAGTAACCTAAGGCGGTGTACCATTGGAAGCTAAGGGCCCGGCTCCAAAGGACACTTGCTTTTGTATCATTATACTATGATTTACGTGTGGTTTGCTTATCTTTACTACTCGATAATCTGATATATCTTTCATATGCTATGCTATGCTCTGTTATGATCAATACATTAATGGTTTTTCCATGTAATGAATCTACACCGTATAATTGAATCTCTTCAGAGTTGAATCGTGTTTTTTTAGTCTTGAACCAACTATTTATGTTACAGAGCGTCGGTGTGAATGTTACTGTCATTGGATCCATGTGAAACAACAATTATTGGAACTTGAAAGTAATGTTACTCTGTTTAGAAACATAGTTATACTATCCTTCATTCTCAGATTACTATATTAATGCAAGGCGTGCATATATGGTTGATTATTATTGTTCCATAAAGTATATTCCATCCAGTTTGCTTGAGGAAAGAAGAGTGTTATAGCAGAATGTGAGTAAGTCGGTTTTGAATCGCGAGACTTAGTTCTTTTGATTGATGTTCCATTTACTGTTGTTCCATTTACTGCTGTTCCATTTCCTTTTTGTTGTTCCATTTTACTTGCCTGCCGTTCTATTTACTTGCCTTTGTTGTTTTGGTGTGAGAGAAGTTCTAAGGCTGTAGTGAGCCTCAGCAGATGCTGCCTAGCTCCCAGACCTATGGTCCATGCTCTAATTTCCTTTCTATCATTTTCTAGAGGGATGGGTTATCGCTTTCGTACCCTTGACTGATCAACTATTTTGTGTGATTCTATCTTTTGGAATAATTTAGTTATAGTTTAGCATCTGTTTACTTTGGTGTCTTCTGAACGCTATACTACTAAGCATTACTCGGACGAATAGCCTCGGATTGAGTTACTCTTTGCAATAACAAAACGTTCCTGGATTGATTTATTAATGTAGGATAATTAGAGGTGTGGGAGACCCTAGTTATAGCTCTACAGTACGCTTTCCAATTTCCTTTTATTTCTTTGCCTTCTTACCACCGCCTTATGCTGCAGACTATAAAATACATCTAGAGGAGGAATTTTCTATATTTTGAGCATGATTTCAGAAGATGGGGTAATGGGAATATGTTCCATTTCTGAAGCATTGTTGATTGTTTCAATGACCATATCATTCACTATCTGTACATTATTCTCAGGTGTCTTTGTGCTCTACTCCTTAGTATTAATTAATTCATTGAATGTCTTCCATTGTTTATCCAACTCAATTCTTACTAGTGATGGTTGGATGATGAGAGGGGGAAGATTTATTTGTGGAGTAGTCAAAACCTGTTGTTTTGGGCGCTCTTTATATTGGGCAGTGTCTCTTACTGGCCCTTCACTTTTATTATGGTCACTCTCGAACCTTTTAGAGTGTTTTGGTGATTCTCTCCTAGACTTAGATCTAGACTTGTCTGTGCCTGAAATTCCACTTAGACTGATATTGGGAGTTGGCTCCCTTATTGGTTCCAAGTGTAACTTATCCAAAGGGATGTTAGCTAATCTCCTTTCTCTGTACAATTTGAATTCTTGAAATTCTAATGGAGGAAATTGAATTTGGGTCGAATGCAAAACTTCTTTCAGTGTACTTTTCTACTGAAATGTATCATCAAAAAGATTATCTTCTTTGGAAAATACTTTTATTTTGATGGCAGTAGTGAAATTCTTAATGATATCATAAGGATCGAATTGTCTCCCTGGAAATTTGAACAATTGTAGACATAACATATTGTCTACTTATTTGAATGCATGACCTAAATCAAACAGTGAAAAGGCCCCACAGGCCACAAGAAATTGCAGCCAAATGGCCTTCTTCTTGTCCTTCAGTTCTTTGCTCATACTTCCCACCCCGCAGGTCTGGTAGGCAATCTCTTGTGGCAATAGTTTATTAGGGACATATAAGGGTAGAACATGAGGGGAAGAAATGCTTCCAAATACTCTAACATAGGTGAAAATCTCTTCTCCAAACCATCTTACGACAGGGAGAATATCAACTTCTGCTTCGGGAGAAAATCTTGGAGCGTCCTTATTATACAACATTCTGTACAGAGGTAACATGACTCCATGACAAATTTTGTAAAAATACGGAATAAACTTGGAATCCCATAATTCCTTATGATAAATATGAATGGGCAAGGGATCCTAAGTAGCCCACTTCCAACCCATTAAAGGAAACTTGGAAACATAACAGATTGCATCCATAACATAAGCAACTAAATAGAAAGAAGGATAAATTCTCTAAGTAGTAGTTCTTTTGGACCGGTAGTTCCAAATAGCTGTAGCTAAATTATTAGAAAATACCTTAGCCCAGTCCACAATAATAGCATTAGTGGCAGCATCTAATAAGGGTATCCATTTAGATGAAAACTTGTTGACGTCGAGCTTCCCAAAAAGTCTACAGAGCATAGTAGCAGCAAAGCAATACAGGGAAGAGAGAGAACCAGTATTGTACATACCGTGTTTATCCTTTTTTAGTGGTTCTTCCCTTGCCAACCAGTCCTTGGTGCATTCTGCCAAATCTTCATTTTCTTTAGGGAAATTATCCATGAAATGTTTATTGTAGGTTACCTGTGGCTCTGGTAGATGATACATGAGCCTTAAATCTTATGAAGTGAATGACCTAATGAGTTCTTGGCTCTGAGTCTTCAATTTTCTGTCTGTTATATCAGCACTATCCAGTACCCATTTGACCATGTCCGTGTATGGAATATATTGGGTCTCGCTACTATCTGGTGCAAGAATGAACAAGCTAGTTCTGTAATTGACGCATTAGATGACCCGCATGAGTCTACAGTTTTTGTAACCTCCATTACTCTAGGATTTTCTTCCTCGAATAGACTGTAAATGCCTTCCAAAGTAGTGATGTCGGTGTCTCTGTTAAGGGCGTTATTTCTTTGTCTTTAGAAATCGAAGCTTTTCGCTTCTTTCCCATTATATTCTGAACACTGCTACGTATACCTTTCTTCTTTCTGCTCCTACAATTTACAAATAAGGAAAGAGTAATGATAAGAAATAAGGTGATAGGAAAGCTTTAAATGTCGAAATCATATAAAATATATCACCCTACATGAAATGACCTTTCGATCAGATCCAAACCTTATTTCATTAATGACCATCAACAAACTCATTAAATTAACATTAATGCGCATAACTTGGCATCGGATTATGGAAAAAAAAATTTGAATGATGAGCCCTGCAGATCTGCAATAAAACGATTTTGTGATTTGCGTCACAACATCTTAGATCACAATATTGCTAATCGATTGTGTTTGACAATCGTCTATTACCATATGTTTCTGTGAAATGCAATTTACGAGACGCGTCGTCGCATATCGGTGGCTTGAGGTATTTCACCTTAAGTGATACTTGAGGCATATGAAAACTGCAATGTGATGATTTTCTTCAGTGTGCGATCTCGCATTGCAATTTCACAATCTTAGGAGTTTTCTTATACGATGTTATCCATTAGCTTTTTTGCGATGCGACACTTTATTTTTGAGGGAACTTATCATAAAACTTAAGTCCTTTTGGATTTTGCGGGTATTTTGATAAGTTTATGATAGTAATATTTATTGAAAAAGGGAATACAAATGCTAATTATTTTTTAATTTTTTCGATAAGGGTCCCCACTTATTTAGTATTAGTAATAAAACTAAATAAAAAGGGGGGTTGTTGCTGGCCACAATAGGTCCACACTTAAACTTCACAAATACGAGGAACTTTGGCCACGAGTTTTGGTTTGGGGCTCTTCTGCACTTGCATCCCTAAACAACTTACCTAACCCAAATATTTGAATGGGCCTGAAACATGTTAAAATACCTAACTACATTTTCAGCCTGGTCCAAAGCACTTCGGGTTGTTTCTTAATCTACACCCCAAATGGCTAAAAAGGCCTAGATGTCCAGAGTAGATGGGCCGGGTCCCACACCATTTCAAGGTTCTGAGAGTTTAGGGCATTTTGTGCCTTACACCTTTTCAATTTTGTCTAAAATGAGTCCCACGTTGATCTAAATCTTTTCACTTCAAAGTTGCATACAAAATTGCATATAAAAGAGCATGTAATCATGAAATCATATCACATAAGAGGAGTGGAAATAAAATGAAACTATGAGAAAATAAATGCACAAAATAACTTGATAATAGAGTTCACTTGGTGTGTGTTACATCTCTAGGACCTACTCAAAGTGGGGAGGCCTCATTCAGTAATCTTCAACAAAATCAAATTACATGCATGTACAAAAGACACCTTATACCTCCACTTCCGAGGATGGTCAGAAAATTCACACCTCTGCTGAAGAAATAAATTACACAGATGAATGCATGGTGAAAAATCATGAAAATTGGCTGTAAACGAGACCCCTTTCTGACATTGTCAAAATCTAGGTCCTCGGGAACCTCAAAGACTCCCCAAAGATCCTTTCTCGCTAGTTGACTAGAATTTTGTTCTGCAGATGACAAATCTGACTTCACCATTGCGCTCTTTGCAAAAAACTGAGTAACATGAGTATAAAGTCATCCTAGTTCTGAAACTGACACATTTGGCCCTTAGTGAATCTTTTAGATTCCTCATGATTCTACAAAGATTCCTCTCTGCAAGTTGACTAAAGATTTGCTGCTCAGATGATAAATTTGACTTCTCCACTATGCTCTTTGCGAAAAACTGAGTAAAATGAGTATAAAGTTGGTCCGGTTTTGAAATTGTCAAAATTTGGCCCTCAGGGAATCTTTTAGATTCCTTATATATTCCCCTGCGTCAGCATTCCACTCCTTGGTTTTTGTGCCC
>APFE031108298.1:0-49877 GCA_000404065.3 Pinus taeda
CAATGTGCCAAGCACCGGTCTTAGCTACACCGAACTTCACAAAAACCTTTATTGTGGAATGTGATGCTTCAGGAAATGAAATTGGTGCTGTTCTAATGCAAGATGAAAGACCCATTGCTTTTGAAGGTCGTCCAATCAAGGGAACGTTTTTACATAAAGCTATTTATGAGAAGGAAATGTTGGCAATACTCCATGCACTTAAGAAATAGTGACCCTACCTAATGGGAAGACACTTCAAGGTAAAAATGGATCATGATAGCCTTAAATACTTTTTAGAACAAAGATTATCCTTTGAAGAGAAACAAAAGTGGGTCGCAAAGATGTTGAATTATGACTTTTAAATCATCTACAAAAAAGGGAAGCAAAATGTGGTGGCAGATGCACTCTCAAGAAAGGATGAGGATGTGGAAGCATTGTTGTGCGCCATTTCTATTATCCAACCAGATTGGATAAAGAAAGCAAGGGAGGAATGGAAGAATGACGAAGAAGTGTGGGCACTTATTCGAAAGTTACAACAAGATTCCAGTACGTCTGATACATTTAGCTGGCAAAATGATTCGTTATGGTACAAAGATCGCTTATACCTTTGTAAGAATTCCCAAATAAAACAAAAGATTCTTATGGAATTGCACACTTCTCCCTTAGGAGGGCACTCAGGATTTTTAAAAACTTACCACAGGGTTAAGAAGGATTTTTTTTGGGATGGCCTTAAATCAGATATTCAAAGTTTGTGGCGGAATGTTTGGTTTGCCAACAAAATAAAGTTGAAACAATTAAGACACTAGGTCTATTACAACCTTTATCCATTCCAAGCCAATGTTGGGAGGAGGTTTCAATGGATTTAATCACAGGTTTACCCAAGTCTAAGGGAAAGAGTGTCATCATGGTGGTAGTTGACAGACTTACCAAGTATGCACACTTTTGTGCATTATCACATCCATTTAAAGCTAGTACAGTTTCTACTGCATTTATGGAAACAATTCAAAAGCTACATGGAAACCAAAGATTATTGTAAGTGACAGAGATCCCATTTTCACTGGAAATTTTTGGACAAAATTATTTTCTTGTCTTGGTACTCAGTTAGCTCATAGCTCATCTTATCATCCTCAATCTGATGGGCAAACTGAGAATATTAAACAAATGCTTGGAAGGAATATCTTCGTTGCCTTTGTATCTGATAAATAGACATAATGGGTCAAATGGTTGCCTCTCGCTGAATGGTGGTATAACACTTCCTTCCATACATCAACAAAAATGACCCCATTTATGGCACTTTATGGATATCAGCCACCATCCATCAATCATATTTAAGAGAAAATTCTAAGGTTCAAGCAGTGGAACATCACATCAAACATCAACAACAAGTCCTCCAACTCTTAAAGGATAACCTCGTGTTGGCACAGAATAGAATGAAACAACAGGCAGGTCAACATCGCAACGAAAGAAGTTTTGATGTAGGTGATTGGGTATTCCTACGGCTACAACCATATAAGCAAATGTCCCTCAAGCAAGCTAAGAAGGATAATAAATTATCACCAAAGTATAATGGTCCATACAAGGTGTTGCAAAAGATTGGTACCATGGCATACAAATTGGAGCTTCCTGCAGCTTCTCGAGTGCACCCAGTTTTCCATATTTCATGTTTAAAGAAGGTTATAGGTGACAAGCTCCCAGTTCAAACAATATTGCCAGAACTTGACGAGGAAAGAAAAATTATATTAGAACCGAAAGCAGTCACAGAAAGAAGAACTCGACAGCTACGAAATCGATCAATTTCGGAATATCTCATCAAGTGGAAGAACTTATCTGCTGAAGATTCCACATGGGAGGATGAGAATTTTATACAAAAGCATCCCGAACTACTCAAGCATGGAGGACAACACTTTTTGAAGGAGAGGGGCATGTTAGGTCCCTATAATACTAGTGATTACCCCATTACTATTGTAGTTGTATCCTTTATTAATATTGTTGTGCCCCTATTGTCCCCATATTGTTATTACTGTGCCCCATAGAATCCCTCTATTGTTATTTTTTTTCCTTTATATTATTATTGTTAGGTCGGCTGGATTATATTGTGACTCCTTATACTCCTATATATAGAAAGGAAGTTTTGTCATTTGAATCATCAAAGAATCATTCATTTGTGTAATGTAAAGGAGGTTTCCCCCTTGAAGAGGCTAAATTCGAAGGCGTTGATCTATCTTTTCTATCTTTTTGTGAGTTGTTTCATAACACAGACTCACCTTGGAAGCTCAGTCTCAAGGGTATAATCTCAAATCAGTCATCACTTACAGCACGGTGAGTGGACAGTCACATTGCCTTGGCTCAGACTTGCCTAGATTTGTAGCTCGGTGCATTAACTCATTTTGAGAAGCTCGGATTTACAAGACTGGAAGAGGAGACTCGGACTTGTAAAGAGGAGGCTCAGACCAGTGTATACAGTCTACTATGGAAGAATTGGATGTATTGAAGTTCGGACTTAAGGACTGTGATCACAAACAACCCGATTTAATAGAGGCTTGCAATCTTTTGGAGTTCGGACCTGTGGAGTTGACTTATGATAGCTCAATTTATTGACCTGTGATAAGCTTGAGAACAGTTTCGACTATTTACATCTTGAAGAGAAGCATTACCAAAGCATTGTTGAAGATCCCTTGAAGTTTGGAGGGCAGAATAAGTTTTTGGGGCAGACTTAGTACAGCCTATTGAAGACATCTTATTGAGAAGTTGTAGTTGATCTTGGAGATTCTTGGAGACCATGATGCATTAGTCATCATGTGGTGACCTTGAAGATTTTGTTTGGGTACAATGAAGAGTTGTATTGACACCTTCATGACAAGACAAAGTTATCATTGATGAGCCGACTACCTTGGAGATCGTTTGAGGGCAGTGTTGAAGGTGAAGAGATTGACAGGGCTCGTTGAAGGAGATATTGGGAGCCATGAAGAATCACTAAACTTATCTTGACGAATTGAAGTTGTGGGTTGGAGCCCTAGAGGATAGGAGTCCTCATGAAGACCAGGTTGGAGCCTCATAAAGACAAGGTTGGTGCCTTGGGAACATAGGGTTGGAGCCCTAGAGGTTGGAGCCTCAAAATGACAAAGTTGGAGCCTTGGAAGAGAGGGTTGGAGCCCTAGAGGTTGGAGCCTCGTGAAGTCCAGGTTAGTGCTTGGCAAAGTACAAGTTGGTGCCTGTTAGTTTGGAAGATTGGTGTCTTCATTTAAGGTTGGAGCCCTAATTATTATTGTACTTGATTGATTGTAAAGAGAATTGGAGTCCTCGTCATTGATTAATAAAATTATTATTCTATCATTGTTCATTTTGTGTTCTAATTATAAGTGATCTTAACTGGTAAAAATAACAATTGAAAAGAATTACTGATTCACTCCCCCTCTCAATATTTCCAACAATAACAAGTATTCTCTTGCATACATAGGCATTTTCTCATTGTTTGCATTTCATTTCAAGTGCTCTTATTTTAAATCAAAGAAACGAGATAATTTTGGGACTGTTTTGGCACATTTAGCATTAGTTAACTCAATGTTGTCATAACTTGTTTACTGATGTCCTAAAGGTTGGATCGTTGCTCATTGAAACATAAGTTACATAAGGTTTCTTGAATGGTTTTATGCTCTATTGTGGAAAGGATTCTTTGCATTAAATTGTTCAAGCAATTTAGTAATTGGGGAAGTTATTTGATTTTCCAGTAAAGACACTAACATATTGGTTTCTTGTGAAGTTCAATAATCCTAATTGTGCACTTACTAAGCTCACTCACATAAGCACGTTAATCTCAAAGATCTAAATTCATCTTGAATGGTTAGTATTGTCACGTTGAAGATCTAATTGTTTTACTTCTAATTGACATTGTGATAATTGGTTAATCGCTAATTGTGCTTAAAGAACATCTAAATTTTGAGCAATCTCTTGTTGGCAATTTCTTTTCATTATTGTGTTGTCTCTAAAGAACCTTTGGTTAAATTGCTTCAAGTAACATCTTGGTAATAAATGCTCTAAGGTCTATTATTGTCATTGGATTTATTGGATTGACATATTGGTAAATTTGGCATAAAGAACATTAATCTCATTTGTTTACTTGAGCAAATATCTATTGGCTACATTGGTTACATCTTGTGGGAATTAGTAAAATTGGCATTTTATTTTGTGTATAAGATTGTCTTTTCATTCATTGATTAAGTACTCTTGTCATAAGATTAATCATAACTAAGTACTTAAGATCACAAAAAATCTTAATTCAAGAGCACTCAAATCATCTTGCATTGCATTCCAGGCCCAGATTTGCACTAAATTACCTCCAAACATAAGCTTGGTTGATAGAAAGATAGAAACACCCTTCATCTCTTGCTTGCAAACGTTAAACCCTCTCTACTAGTTAAAATGATGACCTTGCAGTTGTCAAAGCCACAGTTTTTGCAACACCGGAGACACTGGGTATGTTAGATTTCAAGGAGAGGTATCGTTAACCAAGCCTTTGCTTGCTTCACCTTGACTTCTCTCTGCCATTTACTTTTGAGACTAGCCTCAAAATAGATAAGGATCAAGGGATAAACTTAGCTAGGCATATAATTAAAATCAATCAAGATTTTTGCATCTCACCTACTTCATAGTATTTTCATAGCATATAGCATAGTGAAGCATCTAAGCAATGATTGTTCATCCAATCCCCTGGTATTTAATTGATCTAAAGCAAATAGTTAACTCCATAAGATAGCTCCTCAGCTCCAAACTGCCCCATGAAAAACCCCAGCGTCAGCCTCTAGGGACTGTGTCAACCTCTTCTGCCCTCTGCGTCAGCTTTCCCGGCAGTTCTCGCTGTTCTCGGTAGTTCTAGCTTCTGCCCTCTGCGTCAACTTTCTTGGCAGTTCCAGCAGTTCCGACTGTTCCCGGCAATTTCGGCTTCTACCCTCCACGTCAGCATTCCCAACTGTTGCGTTGATCCTCCCGGCACTATCTCTGCCTCTCTGCTTCTGTATTCACTACCCCTCAACTGCAACTGTAGATCACTCTCTCAACTTTCTCAGCAAACCCAACCGCAAAAAGTCGAAATCTTGATCTCTTGGTGTGTTCTCCAAGTGACCCTCAAGCCTCCTCTTATACTTTTCTCGTTGACATATCAACAGCCGAGATTAAGTCCCTAATCAACGGCTAAGATTAGATCTAGCTTGATCCATGACTTTTGGACCATTCTAACACAGTTTTATATTAATTCACATTAATATTTTAACTTCCCTAAGTTTAGACTTAGGGACTCCATTAAAAATATTAATTATTTTAATATCTCCCAAACTATTTAGAATCTGGCCAAACCCTTTCTGGGTATTGGAGATCTCATGTGCCTTAGCCTCTCCACCAAATTTCATGGCTAGAGCACATCTGATGCTACCCTAAATCAACACTCCCTCTTAGCGAGGACTTTGCTCTAGCAATACTCCTCATTGAGTATTACTCTGATCATCCGGCATCGATCCCTGATGTTAGGCCTGCTACCCATGGCCCTGCCACTGCCACTGCCACTACTGCGTTTGCACTGCATCCCCTCTCATCATGTTGCATCATGTTGCCCATAGCACCACCACTACTAACTGCTGCACTACAACTCAGTTAATAAGAATTAAGTAACTGATCTCCCAACTCTGACATCTATGTCAGGCTAGAGACACTCCTGATGCTGAAGCTCCATCTGTCACTGACTAGTGCTCCCTCTCTGATCTCTGCGCTGCTGCAACAACTCCCTGCATCTCGCACCGTTGCACACCTCTCTATGCCATCCTACACTAGTGCAACACTCCTGTGCCTCTCGCACTATTGTAGCCTGCTAGCCTCGCGCTGTCCTGGGAATTTTGCACTGTAGCTCTCTCTGCTGCTCTATCCTCATCCGTCTCTATAGACATCCGCCAGTCCTGCTACTCCTTTTCCGGGCTCCCATAGCCAAGTATAACCCAAGAGGTTGGGTACCTCAAGGATCCTACCCCTCATCTTTTGTAGTCCTCCTGACTAAAGCTCGATGTCTCCCCACTTTTGCTCAAGTGGTGTGTGTGCACTCATGGCACAGACATCGTTTGTCTCCACTTCCTTCTCTGCCCTTGCTGGCACTGCCTTGGTCTCGAAAGCCTCTCCCTTGCTCTTTTTCCTCGGACACTGGGTCGCATAATGACCCAGCTCCTCACAGTGGAAGCCACTGACCTTGGAGAGGTCCTTCTTCTTCCGCTTTTCTTGCTTACCCTCAGATGCTAGGGCAGCATCCACCTCCTCCTCCTTCTTGATTCTGATCCCCTTGTTGTTGCTTCCCGTCTTGGTCAACCTCTTGATCTCTTCTTGGCGAAGAGTCGCCCACATTTCCTCCCAATCTGGAAGGGTTGCCCTACCCAGTATGCTCTGGACAAACACCTCCCATTCTTCTGAGACTGCATTCAGGACTGATCTCACCATCTCTAGATCTGGTGTGGCCCCTATGGAAGTCAGCTAATCTCGGATCTCCTTCAATCGACCGAGGAAGGTATCGATCTGTTCTCACTTCTACATCTGGTATGACCACAGCTGATTTTCTAGGAGCATCTTCCTATGCACGAAAGTATGTTGATACAACTTGGTCAGGGCCTCCCACATCTCCTGTGCCATATTCTTCTCGGCGATATGTGGTATCATACAGTCCTTGACCCTATCAAGAATGATACTCTTGGCCCTCGCAATTGCTTCCTCATACTTGTCATTGTCAGTTGGGTCAACTGGGACCGCTATCGTCTTCAAGGCGAAGTGCTTGACACAATTTCTGTCAAGTACGGATAAGATTCTGGCCTTCCAGACCACGAAGTTTGAGGCTCCGTCCAGTCTGTCTTGGTCTTTTACTCCGTGTAGTGCCATTCTGCTGCTCTTCTACTTCCATCCTGGAAGTTCTCGATGTGACTCCCTCTTAGCCTCGATTTCTCTCCTGGAAATCCTTCTGTCGATGTCGAGATGCCCCCTACTCTGACCATTTGTGCAACCGCACCACTAATCCGGATTTCTCGGCTAGAAACCCTCGGTCGCAACTCCCTCCTCCTTGGCCTTGCCCTGTTAGGTATTCTTTTGACAACAATACCCCACCAACTCCACTCTGGAACTTATCCACAGCCTCCTAAACCCTAGCAACCTGAAGGTGAGAGCTCCTAGGCTCTGCGCAGTCCCAGCACTGACAAACTAGCTCCCTTAGCCAACTGTGTTAACCCTCCTGGCCTCTGCGTGGCTCTGTGTGAGACTGTCTTTGCCTCCCTCAGCCTCTGCGCAGCCTCTTCTTGGCCCGAACTTGATGACGCAGGCACTGTGTCACCCCTTCCTTACTATTTTGTTGATAGGAACAGCTTCTGTCACTCGGGACAGCTGTTTTCTGCTGTTGCTGCTCTTCTCAGCTGATGTCCTCAGTTCTCCTGTGATCTGCAACCACGCTCTGATACCATGTTAAAGTTTCTAAGTCTAACAGTTAGAAACCCTCCTTGTACTTTCTGATTTATTCCTTCCTACTCGTTCTCATTAATTAACAAGTTATTTACCATGTAAATACTGAAAGTACATGCTCGACACATTGCAGATCATCAACTGAAGGAAATAGAAACAAGCACACAAATGACACTGTTACTTTTGGACTAATGTCCTCGGAAAAACCCAATGCGGGAAAACCGGTGCAGCTATCTGAGGGTTTGATATATTAAGTAGTTTCATAATACAATCTGGGTGCCAAATCCAGCTCACCCAACAGAGAAAAATCCTAGCAGTAGTACCTCTCCTTCGGAGACAGATGCTCCGGCTGAAACCCCGGATAAACACTTCGACAGCTCCTCAGCTCCAATCTGCCCCACGAAAAACCCCAGCGTTAGCCTCTAGGAACGGTGTCAGCCTCTTCTGCCCTCTGTGTCAGCTTTCCCGGCAGTTCCAGCTTCTACCCTTTGCGTCAGCTTTCCCGGCAGTTCCGACTATTCCCAGCAGTTCTGGCTTTTGCCCTCTATGTCAGCTTTTCCAGCAGTTCTCGACAGTTCCGGCTATTCCTGGTTGTTCCAGCTTCTACCCTCTGCATCAGCTTTCCCGGCTGTTGCGCTGATCCTCCCGACACTATCTCTGCCTCTCTGCTTCTATATTCACTGCCCCTCAGCTGCAACTCCAGATAACTCTCTCAACTTTCTCAGCAAACCCAACCCCAAAAAGTCAAAATCTTGATCTCTTGGTGCGTTCTCCAAATGACCCTCAAGCCTCCTCTTATACTTTTCTCGTTGATAGATCAACAGCCAAGATTAAGTCCCTAATCAACAATTAAAATTGGATCTGGCTTGATCCATGACTTTTGGACCATTCTAACAGTTTTATATTAATTCACATTAATATTTTAATTTCCCTAAGTTTAGACTTAGGGGCTCCATTAAAAATATTAATTATTTTAATATCTGTCCAACTGTTTAAAATCTGCCCAAACCCTTTCTGGGTATTGGAGATCTCATGTTCCTTAGCCTCTCCACCAAATTTTGTGGCTAGAACACATCCGATGCTTACCCCAAATCAACACCCCATAGCCTGTTGTTGGGAGACAGCTAGAATGGAGAGGTCGGGGATCAGAGTGAAAACCCTCAAACTGAGTTATTGCCGCATTGTGCCTGTACAATCTGAGCGGCAACACGATCAACAGTCAAACTGTGTTGAAAATTGGCAACTTAGAGATGAATTTTTTTAAATAAAAACTCATTTCTCTCAATTCTGGAGTGAATTTCCAAAATTAGAAAGTCATGTCTAGCATCTCAAGTATGAATTTCCAAAATTAGAAATTCATGTCTAGCATCTCAAGTATGACTTTCCAAAAATAGTAAATCACCTTGCATCAATTGGTAATCAACTATAGTTGATGGAAAATCGCTTAACTTATCATTAATCAATCCTAATAGTTCAATCTCGACTTAATCATCAATATTATTATTATTATCCTTTATGTTACTATGATATTATTATTAAAAGGAATTACAAGTCACCTTACCTTCATGTTTCTCAATCACTTCGCACCTCTCTTTCCTTGATGACTCTCATCGCTCTACGTTACTCTCTCTAACTTAATGGATATGTTACACTCTCTTTGACGCTCTCATTAAAGACATGGCATATTCCTCTTACACTCATTAAAGGTGTGTCATAAAATATTCCTCTTATACTCCCTTTAATGCATATGTTACACTCTCTTCATTTAAAGTTATAAGTTTCTCTCCTAAATGATGACACTCTTGCACTCTCCTTAATGGCATACGTTACACTTCTTCTAAGGCATGCAAGATTCCTCCATCTAGGCATGTGTTTCCTCTCCTTAATGGCAGAAGTTACAAAGCATGTGTTACCTCTCCATTAGCATAAGTTACTCTTCCCAAAAAGGGCATACGTTGCACCTACTTCAAGGCGTGCGTGTTGCTCCTCCTTTATGACAGGAATTCGTTGCTATTCCTATATTTGTATCTCGTATCATCTCTTCTCCTTACTACTTATGCATTGTGAAAGAAGAATTTGAACTTGAAAAAGAGTTGGAGGGACTTGAAGAATATTGTGAGAGAGAGACTTGGAGAGTAAGAGTAGAGCTTGGTGAGCCAAGGTTGATTCAGTGTTTCAGTTTTGATTCAGTTGAAGGGAAGGTTGATTCAGTGTTTGCATCTGTTGTTGCTACCAGTGATCTTTATGCTTCAGCTTGTTCAAATTTGGTTGAACTTACTCATTATCTTGATCTCTCATTGTACCCAGTATCTTTGTTGAACAATTGACATCTAATAGAAGAAGAATCTGGTTGGTTTTTCCCCTTGTGGGTTTTCCCTAGTCATTGGACCTAAATTCTCTATGTCTCATTGTTAATTTTAGATATGTTCTATGCTTAGAGCAATTTATTTCAATTTTCACAGTTAGCTTCATATTTATTCTAGATTAGCAATCACATCAGCATTAAAGTAAACTGCAGATAGAACATAAATATAAATCGCAGAAGACAAGCCAAGATAAGAGGACACAAGATGTGGTGCTAGCCAAGGACAAACCCCAATGTGGGGAAACCCTTGATCAATTCTTCTTTTATGTTCTTCAAAGTTCAGCAGAGAAAGTGAGAGAGATAGTACATTTACAATAGAAATCAACACTTTGACTTTTGATATCTGCATGAGATCAGTTGAAGACATATTGCTTCAACTGATTCTCTAAGGTGACTCCTTCACCTATCATAGTGCTGCCTCTCGTCCATTTGCTGCACATAACCATGTGACATCATGTTGTACCATCATAGTGTTGGACCTTGATGACTGAGTTGCTCTCATCTACTCTCATCATCATGCTGCCCATTATGATTCATCTTCCATCATTATGCAGCCCTATTCATCATCATGTTGCCCTTTACTAACATGCCTATGATCTCATTCATCATCATGTTGTTGCTCTAGCTGTGACTGCTTATTATATAGGTTACCTTAAACTGTCCTCATGAACAGCCTCATCACTACACTGGTTGGGGCACAAACTCTGTTTGCTACAGCACCCTATTTACACCCATCAGATTCAACACAGCCTCTTGATCAGGCATAATAGACTAGCTGTGGTTAAATGTTGGAATATAAGGCTAGAACCAACCCCTATACACACCCAACAGCCCACTAAAAAGGCTCAGTCCATCCGCAATGTTTTCTGTGCAATCCGCTACCCAAGACAGAGATGAACCTTGCCACAAATGTCCTTATAAACAGCCCAAAAGTAGACTCTTGTAATGTGGCCTTAATGTTGTTCATTTTCACTTCAAAACAGTCATGAGAATGACCCTAACGTCCTTCCCTTCTTTGCTTAAGTTACCCTAACCTGCGGCCCCAAAACAAAGACCCATCTTCTTGCCTTGAGGCTCCTTCTCTTGCTGTGGATTAGGGCCTTCTTGACTGCGGCTAGATATCTCTTTAGATGACTAGGACCTGCGTTTAAGTCTCCTCTTGACCTGAGTATAAGGTCCTCCGCCGTGCTGTGGATTAGGCTCCTCTCAACGACAATTAGAGCCTCCTTTAGTCAACGGATTAGGGCTTCTTTATACTGTGTATTGGAGTTCCCCAAGATAGTTGATAGATCTCCTTCAATTTGTGGCTAGAGCTCTCCATTTGGCTGCAGTTGGGGCATCATCCTCTCTGCGGTTAGATTCGTTGCGGCTAGGGCATCGTACTGCAGCTAGGGCATCATCTTAGGCCAGTGTATACTCTTGGTGTCTCTCCTTCACCAAAAACCCAAGACGTGGAGAGGAGGAGATCGCATGAAGAGTGTATGTGTGTGTCAAATGACTTCAAATCCTCTTATATTTATACTAAGATGTAGACGATGAATAGACATGACTATTGGGCTTCTGAGCCTACATAAGATGTTGGCCGACTTGACAATTTGATTTATAACATAAATAAATTCATATCTTCATAAATATTTATCAGAATCGGATGATATTTAGATCAATCCTACACCTCTCAATGAGATGGATCCAATAAAAATATCAGCTGCCATAAATAAGATGACCCACATGGAGTTTGGCCCTAGTTGCCAATTTTGACACTCATTTTCTTCTTGGTTGTCTTCTATTGTGCATTTGGTTTATGTTCTATCTACAATTGCTTAACTAATATTGCAGCAGAAAGAAGTTTTGAAATAAGTAATTGTTTCAGCATAGAACATCAGAATTTCAACATGGTATCAGAGCTTTGGTGAAGACAAACCCAAGAAGATAAGAGCTATCACTTCTTTGAAGATCTTAATTGCTACTGAAATATTACTTGTTGCTTCTTTGAAGCTCTTACCTGCTGCTGAAATCTTACTTGTTGCTTCTTTGAAGATCTTGTTTGCTGCTGAAATTTGTTTGACTTGATCAGGATGTCTTCTTCTTACTTCAAGATTGAATACAAGTTGAATGATGCTTCGAATTTTGGTCCATGGAAGGCAAGATTGTATATTATCCTTGAAGAACATGATGTACTGGAATATGTGGAAGGCAAAGTAGTATAACCACCAGAAAATTCCAGTGTTGTCAAGGCCAAATACAAAAAGGGAGAAGTCAAGACCAAGAAGAATATCTTTGATTCTCTTGGAGATCATCTCATCACCTATGTCTCCAAGTTGAAGAAATCTAAGGAAATGTATGACAAGCTGATTGGAATGCATCAAGTAAACAACTTGAGTCAAATCCTTGCTTTGGAGAATCCTTATACATTAAGATGTATAGAGGAGAAACAATTCAAGCATACTTCATGAGGATTTCTAAAATTAAGGATCAGTTGTCAACTGCTGGTGAAATTATATCTAATAAAGAGTTGGTGTTGATTACGCTTGGAGGTATTTCTCCAACTTGGGAAACTTTTATTACTACCATTAGCAACAATGATAAGTGTCCCACATTTGATGAGCTCCTGGGAAAGTGCAATCAAGAAGAGGCTAGAATGATTGCCAAAGGAAGAATTCCCAAACATGAAGAGGGAGAACCTACTGCCTTTGTTATCCAAGACAAGAAGAAAAAAGGAAAAAGAGGTCATCACTTTTCAAGAAAGTTTGCTCCCAAATCCAATAGTTCCTATAAATGGAACAAGGACTTATCAAAAGTTCAATGCTACAATTGCCATAAGTATGGCCATTATGCCTGTGACTGTCTAGAAAACTGAAGTGCGCCAGGATCCAACTACAACAATTGTAGCAACAACTTCAGATTTGATTATAAAAGAAGAACAAAAGCTCTTGTTGTTCGTAAAGAAAGTTATCGTTCTTCCAAGACTTCAAGGAACCTGTTGTCGATTCTAGAGATAGCCTCTTGATTGTTGAGAGACCAGTGCCTAGAACATCTAGATCTGGTGTGTCTCCGATCATTCTTCAAAGAATAGAGACATCACTTATAACACTTCTTGCTAAGAAAATTTAGTTGGTTCATTCATCAAAGAAAGACATAATCCATGATTTCTTTATATATTAATATATATGCAAGATACACAGCAGTATAAATGATAAATCAAAGGAAGCCAAACCACTCAAGGAATTAAAGATCAATTACTTTAGTATGAATATGAAAGCAGAAAAAAAGAGAGGAAGTAACCCATCATGTAGAGCTCGTAATATTGAGAATTCCACATGTAAAAGAAGAAGAGAAGCTCCAGTTGTTCATAAAGAAAGCTATTGTTCTTCCAAGACTTCAAGGAACCCAAGGTATGATAATAATGCAGCTAAAACACAAACATAGTACTTTCTCGTTTCTGCTCTTTCTAGTTCCTCTCCTGTGGATTCTTATGATCGATGGTTGGTTGATAGTGGTGCTTTAAGACACGTTACTGATTATAATGAAGTTCTCTCAAATCTGGTTGAGAGGGAGACGGATTTGAAAATCATACTTGGAGATAATTATACATATCCTGTAAAGGAATTTGATTCTGTTTCTTTTCATCTAGATCAAGGTAAAATTATATCTCTTCAAGAAGTTTTGTATGTACATGGTTTGAAAAGGAATCTTGTATCTATATTTACCTTAAAAGACAAAGGAATGAAAGTTGTTTTCATAAATGGAAAAGTTCTCCATTAGGGGAGTTTTGAGGTCTAAATTGGGCCTCCTAAGGAAATTATAAAATAATAGTGAAAATAATAAAACAAGATTAGATTACATCGTCAAATTTTAGCGAACCAAAAAAAAAAAAAACTCTTTTTTCAACTCATATTTTCAACTTATCTCCCTATGGGTTTACTCAAATTTTGAGTGGAAACACTCGTTGGATGCAAAATTCGATTCCTCATCCAAAGAGTACCCATTTTGCATACTTTCGATGAACCATGCTACACGAAAAATGAGAAATATATGAAAAACGTGATTGCAATCACATTTTTTCATGTATTTCTCGTTTTTCTTGTAGCAAGGTCCATCGAAAGTATGCAACATGAGTACTCCTTCGATGAAGAATTAAATTTTGCATCCAATGAATACTCCTACTCGAAATTTGAGTAAAACCTTATGGAAATAAGTTGAAAATACGAGTTGAAAAAATAGTTTTATTAATTCATTATTAATTTTTTTTTTTTTACTTTTTTACTCCAAAATTGGTGAATCATCCCCCATGGTTGACATCATCATCTTGAATCCTATTAGTTCTTATAAAGTATATTTTGGTTGTACATTTTTCTTAGGAGGCCCATTTTAGACCTCAAAATTCCCTTAATGACTTGGTCAATGAAATCTAGCATGAGCGATGCCTTCACTCTGGGATTAAGATTTGAAGGTGTTTATAAAGTCAATGGAAGACCAATCCATGCTTTGATTCATGATAGTAAAAATCATCAATGTGAACTGTGGCATCGAAGGTTCGCTTATCTACACTATAAAGCTTTGCCTCATGTGAGAAAGATGGTTTTCGAAATGCCCGAGATTAAAGTGGATCATAATGGAATTTGTTAAGGGTGTGCAAGTGGAAAGCATGTAAAGGGACCATTCCCTTCAAGCAAAAGAAAAACCAGTCAGGTACTTCATCTTATACATTATGATTTATGTGGAACTATGCTTGTCACTTCTCTTAGTGGCTACTTGTATTATATAATCTTTGTGGATGATTTTTCTCGCAATATATGGATCTTCTTTTTGAAAAACAAAAGTCAAGCATTTAACATGTTCAAAGACTTCAAAGCTCTAGTAGAAAAACAAACTAGAAAGCAGATCAAAATCTTTAAATTTGACAATGGAGGAGAGTTCACTTCAAATGATTTCGTTAACTTCTGCAAAGAAGATGGAATGAGGAAAGAGACCACGTACCATATAACCCAAAACAAAATGGTGTGGCTGAAAGAAAAAACAAAACTTTCATGGAAGCAGTCAAAGCTATGTTGCATGACCAAAAGCTACCAAAGTATCTATGGGGAGAAGTTGCAAACATTGTCATTTATGTCCATGATAGATCTCCACACCAAACCTTAAACAACAAGACTCTTGAAGAAGTCTTCATTGGTGAAGAGCCCGAGGTTGGGCACTTAAGGATCTTTGTTTGCCCTGTCTACTTTCATGTACCAAAGGAAAAGAGGACCAAGCTGGAAGCTTCAGGTAAGAAAGGTATGTTTGTTGGTTATTGTGAAAATTCTAAAGCCTACAAAATATACGCGCTTAGTCAAAGAAATATAGAGTTTAGCAAGGATGTAACATTTGATGAAGATGCGGCTCTTGGAAAGGCAAGAAACACTCATGTTGGAAAAAGTAACAATGTTTGATCTTCAATAATGTACCCGAGTCATCATGTAATGTAATTGTCAAAAGAATAAAGAAAATAATTTTTATTATTACTATTGTGACTTATTAAAGCATGGGTTTCATGCTTGGGTCACTATGTTTTAGGTCAAAGTCCCCATTGAGGACTTCTAGGATTTATTCCAAGTCTATAGAATTATTGTACATTTAAAGAGACCCTTCATGGGCTTTTGAATCATGTAAAAAGGTTAAGTATTGAGTCAAATATGAATCATGGAACCTCCACACTATATCAGCCTAAGGTAAGATCAAGTTGGCCTAAGACCCTATTCGACCCCACAAGAATCCTATAAAAGGAAGGACATCAAATTCATTTGGAGCATCACTTCTCATCAAGTTTGAATTCTGTTGGGCAGAAGTGTGAAAATCTTATTGTTACGCAGAAGTGTGAAGTGGGTAGCTGGGAAAGTCTAATGCAGGGAAGCCGAAGTGAATGCGAGTTTGGGTGAGTCTAAGGAGTCGAGGAAAATCAAAATTTTGGTGGTGGTCTCTCTCTGTTTCTTGCTCTAGATTGTGAGATCGAAGTCTTCCAAGTTGGACTATTGCCGAAAGCTGTTAGCTGCTGCAATTTGTTGCATAGTCGAAGTTGTTGGCAAGAGGTCAATCTTCTAGAGGCTGACTTGGTGCGGAGGGAAGGTCTGGTCAAGGTCTAGGGTGAAGAGTCTCAAAGAATACTATTGAAAGGAAGAATTACTTTGAGTGGGTTTTCCCCTCGAGGGGGGTTTTGCCCTGGCATGTGCCTACATCTTTTGTCCATTGTTTTATGTATTGTTGCTTTTGGCAATTTCTTGATGAACTAAAGAAAGAAGATATAAAGAATCGTAATAATAAGAAACATCACAACTACTTATCAAGATCAATCACAAGTACTTATCAAGATCTAGAAAATCTTTACTGTCTTTCTGATTTTCCAACACCTCGTCCTCCTACTAATGTTGAAAGTTAGGATGATGCCTTGAATTCTCAAGAAGACCCTGAGCCTAAGCCTGATCTTGTTGATGAACCATTGGAGCCCAAGGACCCCTTGGATCCTCCTCCATGTGATCCTCTTGCTAAAAAGAGACCATTATGGCTCTGTGACACTTTACAGGATGTTGATAGACATGCTCCCCTAGAGGAACCTTTAGAGAAAACAAGAAGCCACGTCGGTTCCAGGGATATGTTGTATTCAGGCTTAACCATGCACTTTTGAAGACGCAGTGAAAAATAAAGTATGGAAAGATATAATGACCGAAGAATGCGAGTCCATCTTACATAATGATGTATAGGAAGTAGTTCCAAGACCCAAAGGTAAGTTAGTTGTGACTTCTAAATGGTTGTGCAAAATTAAACATGGTCTGGATGGAAGTATTGAAAAATGCAAAGCTAGATTTGTGGTTAGAGGTTTCTCTCAGAAAGAGGGAGTAGACTATGATGAGATTTTCGCACCTGTTGCTCGATATACTACCATCCGATCTATTGTAGCCCCAGCTACTAACCAGGGATGGACTCTTCACCAAATGGATGTGAAAACTGCTTTTCTACATAACTTCCTCAGGGAAGAAGTATTTGTGGAGCAACCACAAGGCTTAGAAGAAAATGATAGGAAAACTCGTGTATATTGAAGAAAGCCCTCTATGGATTCAAGCAAGCCCCAAGAGCTTGGTATGCCCGCATTGATAGCTTCTTGATGACGCTTGGTTTTACCAGAAGCAATGTTGATCCAAATCTCTACTTCAAAACGGTCCAAGGTATGCCTTTAATTTTGGCATTATATGTTAATGATTTATTCTTGACAGGTGGAGAACCTCTTATCCTCCAATCTAAGAGGCAGTTAGCTTCTGCATTTGACATGAAAGAACCTTCATTTGATACACTACTTTCTGGGCCTAGAGGTATGGCAAACACTTGGTAAGGTTTTCCTTTCTCAAGGAAAATATGTTGTCAAGCTACTAGAAAGATTTGGTATGACAGAATCTAAGTCCATGAATACACCAATGGAAATGAATTTCAAGAAGTTATGTGGTGAAGTTGGAGGACCTGATTTGGCAAATCCTTCTAAGTATCGACAACTGATTGGGGCACTGATGTTCTTAGTGAACACTAGACCAGACATATATTTTGTGATCAATACTCTGAGCCAATATACGATTAAGCCGTCACATGCACACTGGATTGTTGCAAGTCATGTGCTATACCTGCATGGGAACATCAATCTTGGATTGAGATATACTGTCGGAGAAGTGAGACTACATGGGTACTCTGATGCTGATTGGGTTGGTAACTCTACTGACAGAAAGAGCACATCTAGATGTTGTTTTAGCTTGGAATCTGGCATGATAACTTGGATGAGCAAAAAATAGAATCTTGTAGCCCTTAGCACAGTTGAAGTCGAGTACATTGTTGCTAGCATGGCTAGCTGTGAGGTAGCATGGCTAAGGAAGCTCTTTGGAGAGTTGTTAGAGCATGTACCAGATACGACAATAATATATTGTGACAATTAGAGTGGGATTCGACTTGCAGAAAATCCCATGTTCCATGACAAGTCCAAGCACATTAAGATTAAATATCACTATATCAGGGATATGGTGCAAAGAGGAGCAGTGAGAATCCAACATATTGCAACTAATGATCAAATAGTTGTCAAAAGGGAAGTTCTTTGTATTTAGAGAGTAGCTTGGACTGACGAATGTGACCCTTCCTAGTGGGGGCGATCATGGATGATCGAGAACACTAAACTATGCTCTTTCCTCTTGTTTGAGCTCACAAGTTGGGAATGGAGCCAGGAGAGCTCTTGGGGTTGAAGGAACTCTTGAATATAGGTTGTGCACGATCCTTGTCATGTGTTGACAAGTGGTAATCCCCGCTACCATCAAGTCTAGGACTTGCCAAGAGTATACCCGAGAATGCATCCTACCCACAAGCTGACTTGTTGGGATTGCCACCCATCTAGCCAATGGATGTGGTAAAGCTTGGTTGTGCAAGATCCTTGTCATGTGTTGATAAGCGATAATCCCCCCAAGCAGAGATGGGACTCGGTGGTGCGTGATCTTTGTCATGTGTTGATAAGTGGTAATCCCCCCAAAGTCTGTGGTTGCAAGTGTTCTACCACTTGACTCTTTAGGTGAGACTTGGTTGTGTGCGATCCTTGTCATGTGTTGACGAGTGGTAACCCCCCCAATTCTGTGTCAAGCTAGGAATATCAATGGATATAGGGTGATAGATGAATCTCACCTATGATGATTCTTCTTCATTAGATTGAGACATCATTGTTCCAAGGTAGAGATGAACAAAGATGAGCAGAGAAAGAAGAGATATTTGTTGCAGAAAGAAATTCCTCCCTAGCTGAGAGGGAGTGTTGAAAATTGGTAGCTCAGGGATGAATTTTCTTAAATAAAAGCTCATTTTTGTCAATTCTGGAGTGACTTTCCAAAATTAGAAAGTCATCTCTAGCATCTCAAGTATCACTTTCCAGAAATAGTCAATCACCTTGCATCAATTGGTAATCAAGTATATTTGATGGAAAATCACTTCACTTATCATTAATCAATCCTAATAGTTCAATATCGACTTACTCATCAATATTATTATTATTAATATTATTATCCCTTATGTTACTATGATATTATTATTAAAAGGAATTACAAGTCACCTTACTTTCATGTCTCTCAATCACTTTGCACCTATCTCTCCTTGATGACTCTCATGGCTCTACGTTACTCTCTCTAACTTAATGGATATGTTACACTCTCTCTTATGCTCTCATCAAAGACATGGCATATTCCTCTTACACTCATTAAAGGCACGTCATAAAAGATTCCTCTTACTCTCTCTTTAATGCATATGTTACACTCTCCTCATTTAGAGTTATATGTTACTCTCCTAAATGATGATACTCTTACACTCTCCTTAATGGCATATGTTACACTTCTTCTAAGGCATGCGACATTCCTCCATCTAGGCATGTGTTGCCTCTCCTTAATGGCATAAGTTACAAGGCATGTGTTGCCTCTCCATAATGGCATAAGTTGCTCTTCCCAAAAAGGGCATACATTGCACCTACCTCAAGGCATGTGTGTTTCTCCTCCTTTATGACAAGAATTCGTTTCTCCTCCTATATATGTATCTCATATCATCCCTTCTCCTTACTGCTTGTGCATTGTGAAAGAAGAATTCGAACTTGAGAAGAGTTGGAAAGACTTGAAGAAGATTGTGAAAGAGAGACTTGGAGAGTAAGAGCAGAACTTGGTGAGCCAAGGTTGATTCAGTGTTTTAGTGTTGATTCAGTTGAAGGGAAGGTTGATTTAGTGTTTGCATCTGGTGCTACTACCAATGATCTTTATGCTTCAACATGTTCAAATTTGGGTGGACTTACTCATTCTCTTGATCTATCATTGTACTTTGTATCTTTGCTGAACAATTGATATCTAATAGAAGAAGAATCTGGTTGGGTTTTCCCCTTGTGGGTTTGGACCTAAATTCTTTGTGTCTCACTTGATTCTTGGTTGTCTTTTATTGTGCATTTGATTTATGTTCTACCCACAATTTCTTAACCAATATTGCAACAGAAATAAGTTTTGAAATAAGTAATTGTTTCAGCATAGCTTGGTCCAACTTCACAAGAAAACAACCTTTTATCAACTCAATCAATTTCGGCCTTCTCTCTCTTTGTCCACGTGTGATTACTTTAGATAAGATCTTCATTGTTGATTGGATTGGATGATTTAATTAGATGTCATCTCTGTGTATTTATCAATGTTGCACTAATCATTATCAGGATTAATTCGATGCGGGGAAAAAATCAGGAAAAAATCGTTTGGTACAAAAATATTCATTTTTTTCAATTTTTTTAATATCTAAACCATCTACAACATAAAATAAATACATTGACACATAAATATGATAAAAGAACTAATATATAAGATGTTTAATATCATTTCTAGTGCTAAAATCACGCATAACAGAGAATCATGTCCTGAATAGTAAGTCCCGACTCCTGAGTCCCAAGTCAGCCTCAAAATATCAACAAAAAATATAATAATGTATCTCATGAGTCATAATGTCATATATAATAAAATGAACAAAATAACTAAAGCCTAATACTATTGATTTCCTCTGCCCTTCTTGCGAGAAAATGCCATAGCTTTCCCTTTCCCTCTAGATGTAGATGTTGGTGATGATGGAGTTGGCAGTGGAGTCCGCTGTGCTCTAGAAGCTGAAGAACTAGGAGTAGGAGCTATAGGAGGTAGACCACATCCTCTACTGGGGGCAGGGGTAGCCCGGGCAGGTGGTGTCACCTCCTCCTCCTGTTGCTCCAACTCCTCCTCCTCCTCCACTACATCCTGCACTAACCAATCATCAGCAGACTCCATGAGAGGCCTCTCGGCGTCAACCCTCCATGCAACAGTGATGTCAATCCCATCAAATGAGATGGCCTCCATATTAGGCATCCTCTCAAGTTGCCTCACCCACAATCGAAAATTGTAGTAGACGTAGACCGTGTCATTAAGTCGCTAGGACTCCACCCTATACAAAGACCATGAAATAATAATTATAAAAAAAATATTGTTTAATGAATTCAAAAATTTATTTGGAAATTTGCAATTTTAAATTTTTAAGTGTTAACCTGTTGCGCTTCTTGTTGTGTATTTTTTCAAATACACTCCAGTGGCGCTCACATCCTGAGGAGCTACATGTTTGGCTAAGGATTCGAATGGCAAGATTTTGCAAAAGGGGTACCCTGGCACCATGCATCTACAACAAAATTACAAATTAAATTTTAAATAAACATAAGAAAAAAAATGGAATTTAAAGGGACAATGAAATTTGAAACAAACTAAAAAATACCTGGCATTTTAATCATCCTATCAGTCGCAGCCATGTCAAAGCCAAATGTGCCACCTGCCATCCTATATGTCTCAATTTCTTTAGATATTTTTGTACGTTCTGCTGGAGATCGCACCATCCTCTAGACACAGGTTAAGAATCCGTCCATGATCTCAACATCAAATACGAACCCACATGCGTAAGAAAATGCGGGGTTCAGGAAAATTCCAGCAGCACGAATGGGACGATGGAGTGTGTTGTTCCATCATTCATCAATCACTCACCATAGGAGTTGTCTCTGAAACCCCTCATCTCCCTTATCATCATAGTAGGCCCGAATGGATTCTTTGGCCCTATCCATGGCCTCATACAAATAGCCCATTGCGGGCTTCTCACCATCAACTAATCGAAGAACCTTTACCAAAGGTTCAGTAACGGCACACACCTCCTGCACTCCCGCCCAGAAGTCTTCCTGGTATGAAACGAGTCTACATATGGCCTCTCCCTCTGGTTTGCAGCTCATTGACAAAGCACGCCACTCCTCTGAAAGAAACATTCTCTTCATGTCCCACATAGAATTCAAGAGGGATTGAAGAGATATGAAACTGATGGCAAACCGTGTAATGGCGGGGCGCACCAACTCTTTGTTGTTGGTGAATCTTCTCATCAAGCTAAGCACAGATGTATGATTATATATAAATTTTGTAATGCTTTTGGATGACTCAACAATATCTTTGACAAAGGGAATTTTCCCTATGTCCTCCAACATCAAATCAATACAGTGTGCAGCACAAAGTATCCAAAATAAAGTAGGATGCCTGTCCATAAGCATCCTGCCAGCAGCAACATAATTTGCAGCATTGTCCGTATGACTTGGACAACATTTTCTGCACCCACCTCCAAAATAAACACATCCAGCAAATCACATAAAGTTCTTGCATCTTTGATTTGTGCAGATGCATCAACAAATTTAATAAACATAGTCCCCTTAGGACAACTAACCAAGAAGTTTATAAGGGTTCTCCCCTTTTGGTCAGTCCAACCATCTGACATCACAGTGCATCCTGTTTGTGCCCATGATCCCCTAAAATCCTCCAAACTTTTGGTGCAGTCAAGCTTTTCATTTTGAAGAATCTGGCCTCTCATGTCATGATAAGAAGGGATTTTGTACCCTGGGCCAACAGTTGCAATAGCATCAACAGCAGGCTGGAAAAATGGATTATTCCTTACAATGCTGAAAGGAATATCACTCCAAAGGAGAAATTTTGCCAGCAACTTGTCAGCTTGTTCTTTCTCAGTTTGTTTTAGCATTGAATTGATAGATGGCTATGAACCAGGGGTGGTTCGAGGAACCAAAAATGATGAGGCAGCTACCGGGTTGGTTGATGTTGCAGTAGAACCACTGCCACTTCCTTGTTCAGCTGACTTTTTTAGTTGCCTCTTCATTTCTGCTTTGGCCTCTCTATTGTGGTTTAAAGTTTCCAATGCTTTCATGGCTCTTCGGATGAGTTCAGGATTTGTCTCTATGCAAGGCCCTACATCAAATCTAGGGATTTGTGCAAGGTGATACTTCAATCTGTACACCCCCCCGGACAAATGGTGCCCACACAACTTGCAAGACAAGTTCATCCTATCATTCGGAGCATCAGGTTCACCAAATTCCCAGAAAGGGTCCAATTTCCTTGGCATGTTTGATTTTGAACTTTTAAGTTGAAAACTTGAATGGTGTTTCGGTGAACCTATGGGAAAATAAGGATTACAATTTAGTATTTACAAGTTACAAACTTACAATTTAGTATTTTACTATTTACATTGTACAAAAACTAAAAAAAATTACATATAATTTAAGAAACCCCATTCCAAACCCAACTAAAAGAACTAAAAAAAAAATACATTGGACAAATGTCAAAAAACCCATTCCAAACCCAACCAAAAAAACTAAAAAAAAAAATTACATTGGACAAATGTCAAAAACCCCATTCCAAACCCAACCAAAAACATAGAAAAAAACAAAAACAAAGTTATAAAACAATTAAAACACAAAACATTGGTGCCCATACTGGTTTTATGGAGATAATGTTTCTCCTCCTTAGCTCACTCTTCGATTTTCTCCTCCAGTTTGGCAGTTAGTTGATTTAGCTCCAAAATCTCCAAGTCTCCAAACCCCAGTGCGCCTTCTGCTATCCAAATGACCAAAAAAATTCGTGGTTTCCTTTAAACACGCACTGCCCGACAGAGTGGCGACTTTTACCGAAAAAAAATCGCGATTTTTTCAAAAAATCGCAATTTTTTCGAAAAAATCGTCTACAAAGAAAATTTCCGATTATATCGCCTCATTTAATCATTTTTTTGAAAAAATAGCGATTAAACAATTTAATCGCGATTTTTTCCCGATTAGTGCAACACTGGTATTTATAGTGGTCAAATGGGTGCCCCTTTTTGACCAAGGGTCACCTCTAATGGTGGGTTGACTTAGGCTTCTTGGAGCCTACATAAACCGATATAAAAAATGATTTTTCTTTTAATTTTTATATTTTCTTTTTGTTGATTTGGAAGGTTCCTTGGCATGCGGGAATAACTCCCGATGCTACAAAAAACAACATGGCCAAAGGAGGTCATTCCTTGACATGCATGGGTAAACTTTCATCAAAGTTGAAATGAATCATGCTCTAAACAAAACCCAGATGCCAGAATCCGTCAATGGAGTAGGGCATTACCCATGCAAGAAAAATCGTCCTTGTTTCCAACTCACATGTGGAAAAATTCAAGTGGTCTATAGGCAATGCCCTGGCTCCAAATTGATCAAGTGATATCTCATTGGAATCCTCATGATCTGGTCCACCTTCCTTGAGCAAAATTTTGGGCTCATCTTGTAGGGTGTTTTCTCCATAATGCAATTCATGGAACCATTTTACATGCATGCAAGCTCACATGTGGGAGTCAAAAATGGTCAAAGTAACCACTGGAAGCTTCCTATGCAAGTCGTTGGGCTACTAATTGCCATTTCAACTTGGATAAAGTCAAAGTGGGAAAGTTGGATTGCTTCTTGGGACGAGGACACATCATTCAAGGTTTAACAACTATTTCGAGAATGAAACAAGGGGATGTTGGTCAGCATTTTCAAAGAATAATAATTTATCGACTTTTTCTTCCCTAGTTGGATGGATCAATCCACCTTTTGTGGAAATCTATTATTTCTCATTGTACATGTGGCTTTGAACACTTTATTTTATTAATTTTAGTTTCTAGAAGTAGACTAGATCTAGAATTTCCATGTTAGATCTAAGGACATTCCCAAAATAATGTTACTTTAATATAAAGGAAGTTCCTTACCTCCTCTATATAAAGGAATGGCTTCCTCATTTGTAATTCATGTTTGGATAATGGGCGTATTCTTCTCCCTAGGGCTTAATGAAAATATTTCTTGGTGTTTACTGGTGTTTTGGGTTTATCATGTCATATATGTTTCGACTTAGAAGAATTTTCTTTCTTAGTTCCATCTACAGTGTTCAAAGGGTTTGAATTGTAAGTGATTCAATATCACCACAAAGCGTAGTGAGATCAATCCATCGAGGGGCAACGAGTCATGTGAAAGGAGGGTTCAAGGCACTAGCCTTCATCTCCTCCTTTGTTGGTGTAAAGTAATCATTCAGACTCTTTGTTACACAAACCCTAGCAAGGGTTCCCTTAGTAAATTCTTAGCTTGTTTCACATGTGATAGTTGATCCTCAGGATAAGGGAAATCCTATTAAAGAATCCTCTCTAGTGGGTTTCTGACTTTACAGTTTACCCTAATTAGCCAAGAGATTATCCATCCTTAGATAGTAATCTTTCCCCTAATCCATTATTCTAGGTAATTGACCTAAGGAGGGTTTCTTCTTGATATCCTCTCGTCATTCATATTCCCTTGACTCCATCGCCCTTGACTAGTGGCATTGGTATTCACATCTCTCCATCATGAGTATTTCCTTTTTCTATTAAACCCAACTTGATCACTAGGGTTACTTGTGATATCACCCTACTCCTTATTGCTAGCCCTAGTCATATTTCAAGGAAGCCCCCTACAACCAAAGGGGAACCAGCCTAAAGAGACAAAGGTAGGTTGTTGAGGTGACAATGGGTGACCCATTGAGGTTACACTTGGATTGTACAGTGTGGGTTGGAGCTTTCACTATTCTAACGTACAAGTTGTGTAGTAGCATGTCCTTGGTATCAAACATTAGCGAAGATCTTGCTCACCACCATACAAGATGTTCCTGCAAGCATGTGTGATAAGAATTCTAAACAAATGCATTGCTCAACTCACTCATTAAATCCCAAATACTATAATGATGAGTGGCTCAAGGTTGGGCCTACACACAATTCCCTCCCTACAAGGGTAGGGAAACTTCAGAGGAGGAAGATCACAATGAACAAGATAAATCATGATAGAGCCACCCTTGATGAGGTGGACGACAGCTCCGTAGAGTTCTCCACTAGTTGTAGGAGATTCAAAGGCTATAAAGTGAGAAGAAGCAAGGGCTTAAGAAGCCCTATTCTTGATGGGCAACACATGGGACAACATGCACTATTCTATAACAATGAACCATGAGGCACCTCTCCCAAGTTCCTTCATCCTCTTCATGTGAGAGGTGTTGACCCTGCCGCCCGCACCTACCTACACAGTTAGCGAGAAAAGCCTTCAACCCCACAAGGTGTGGTTGGTGGCAGGGAACTCAGAGAAGGGGCTGTCACGCTGTTCCCAACTCTCTCCGTTTTAGCTATCTCCTAGGCTAGCTAAGGGGGGTGGTCCCTAAATGGAAAGTTAAGCCTAAAGCTAATATGAAAAGTTCTAGGAGGATTATTTAAGTAAACAAGATTGTCAATCTGAGATCTAAAATCAAAACGAAATATAAACAATAGCCATAAACCATACGATGAACATGTACAACACAAATGACCAGTGCCTTATAACGTTGTTATTTCGGAAATGAAAATATTTTTGTTTGTACTTCTTTTTATGCTCAAAATGGAAACGAATGCTATTAAATGAAAAGGGAAAATTTGCTTTGATTTTCAAAATAGAAACGAAGCTAAGAGATCAGGGTAATTCCCTCTTGCGCAAATCCTTTTTTTGGTGTCTTAAGAGCTTGATGGCTTGAACAGCGTGTGGGATCCCTGGTATCCTGGGAGGTGACTATTCCCGTCGAAGAAGTCCTCGCCCTCCAACAGAGCTGGCAAACCTGTCGCTTGAGAACACAGAAAACACTTGCAAACGAATTGTTAGTGAAAAAAGGAACTTGGCATATAGAGACCAAGTTGAGCTTGTCATTCAACCGAGAATGGACAAGCTACAACAAGCGTACAAGATATACCAAGCCCAGAAGAGATCTGAGATAGCTGCAGATCTCTCCTCCCTAGACAATAGTGCCTTCAGGCAAAATGAAAAACAACTTAGAAAGCAAAAGGAAAATCACATGAACATTAAACGATACAAGTATACCTCATATACCAAGACATGCACCACACGAGAAGCTGCTAACCCCAAAGACTTTTATTATTAATAAGAATACTGAATACACAATCCGGCAGAGTCTCCGCCAGCCCAATAGCTCGTTCTATGATGTACAATAAGAGCCCAAGGCTCATATAAATAGGAAAACGGGAGACAATCCCAAGGCAAATTCCCAATAACAAATGGCAATAAGGTGAAGATCCCAATGAAGAAATGAAATGACAAGTGGCTTGATGACAATCCCAATGTGAAGATAACTGCTCTTGATTTCCACGTGGCTGCCTTTGAACTGCTGCTTGACTGAAGATAACTGCTTGAAATAAACTTTGTTAAATGCCCAGTTAACATGTGTTTAACTGGCTCTTAAACTGCTGGAAATTTCCACGTAGATTGTTGAGTTAACTGACTGAGTGACTGCTGTTAAACTGAGCTGTAGCTGCCATGTGTAAATGCTGTGACTGACCTGCCACGTAGATGGCTGAGTTTGATTTGCTGTTTAAATATGCTGCCCACCGATTGGCTGATCGTATTGCTGTCCTTTTGACTGCCGTACGGACTGCATTTTCATTTACTGAATAATATGTACTGCTGTGTCATGGAATGGCCCACGTGGATTCTGCTTGACCTGTTGACTGCTTTGCACTTCCTACGTTGACCCGTGCCAAGTAACATTCAACTGCCAGCGTGGAGCTAGCTTCCGTACGGACGTACGGACCTTGCTGTACGGCTTTTAAATTTGGCCATGTGCTAATTATATATATGGTGTGCTTTGACCTTTGACTTGCATACGTTAACCTTTGAACTGACTTTAGATTGCTGAGTGGTTAAACCGTGCTACCAATCCGTTGAATTTTTGACTTGTGAAGGCTGCCGTACGACCGTACGGAAATCGTACGGACTGCTTTAATTGTTGAGCTATGGTGAGGTGAGTGGGCCCACTTAATAATTTATTTAACCTTAATTTGATTCAAATTTAAATCAAAGTTATACCTTTTGAAAATTCCATGAACTCAAACTTTGACTTTGACTTTGACTTTGACTTTGACTTTGACTTTGACTTTGACTTTGACTTTCTGAAATTTTGACTTGATGTGTGCCCCACATTGCTTTGCCACGTCACCTTGATCATCTGCTTAATCTCCATGTCAAAATTTGACTTATTTTGACTTTGGAAAATTTTTTTAAATTTTCCCAATTATTCATTTTTTTGAATTTTTCTTCATTTTTGCCACTGTCACTGGAAAAATTGCCTTTTGAGGGACTATGAATCATTTTTTGACCCCCAAAGTAGGCTCTAGGAGAATGCTGGCCTCTGAGGGATGAATTTTGACTGGTCATACGCCCCCAGGCATCTCCTCCTAATTGCCACTTATTTATGCTTTTACATAAAAAATAATTAAAAAATCCCGTTTTGCGGGAAATTTTTAACTATTAAAAAATCCTACCTAGACCTAGCCAAATTCCACGAAACTTTACGTGTGATCTAGTATGGTAATATACATCGACCCTAGACACTGGGATGTGTCAGGGGCTCAATCTTCAAACCGTCACCTCGGCTCTGGGGTGTGCACGAGTGAAAAAATCCAGAGGATTATCCCCCTCTAAAAAAGAAAGGAAACGAAAGGGATAATCCACCGGATAAAAAAAACACTCCAAGGTGTACTCGTTTGCTGATCGAGTCCCACATCCTAGGCCTGTTACAAATTCAAGAACATCATACTAGCATCACTTATTACAATTCCCCGTAGGGTGTGGAATCTGGGTACAGAGAAGAAATATGATGAGAAGATAGAAGGAGAGTTAAAAAACTCTGTTGACTGATGACATCTCTGATGGTACAAATGTCTTCGGGATGATCCTTGGGCATGGAGTCGTCAAATAGTCGTCAGGTGCTACTCCAGCAGTCAACAAGAGGAATTGGAGCAAATACAAGAATGTGCACACTTCAATGAAGAACAAGCTTGAGCAATCCAGAGTGGATACATTGGGGAATGTGCATTCCAATCTTCGTCTTATATACAAGATCAAGTAAGACTACTTGAAGGGAAGAACAAAAATGTGGGATGTATTTCCTAACGATATGGGTTTGGACAATAGTGCTGAGTTGGCAACAGCCAACTTGGATCTCTCAATGAACAAATGCTAGAGATGGTTATTTTTTATGATGGTGATCCTCTTGAGGTGTCATCCTCCACCCCAACAGACCTAGATCTCAAACTGAACATAGAGGACGAGAAAGGAGAGATGCAGTGGTGATGATCTTGATGATTATGGCTATGGCATGGACATGGAACAAACAGGCAATGAAATTCTTCTATCTATGGTTCTACCATTCTACCCTTTTTTGTATTTAGTATCATGATCATCTAAGAATCATGAACTTATCTATGACTATCATCTACTTTATACATTTTGATTTTGATGACATCAAAAGACTCAGAGAAAACTGCAGTTTTTGTTCTAAACTTCTAAATGTACTCTAATTCCTTTGGTGTTTGATGTAGTAAGTTACTAGTTGTATCAATATTTTCGAAATGTTCTAAACATTTGCATCTTTACATCTATTTCCTTAACTGTAATCATTTTATTTTTACTATATATGTAGTATGTAGTAATGTACTTCTCCCTGACTGTCACATTTTAAGGGTCTATAAGTCACGTGTTGGACAATGGACACTCAAGTCCATGTGTCCCCATGTCCCCATGTCCCATTATCATGTCACTTAGTTCCCCATAGATCTATCTCCTCCATAGGCTCCCACAACTTGCACTTCCATAGAGTGAATATCCTTCTAATCGGTCACAATCCTTCCAAAGTTCACCATTCCTGTAGTCCTTTAGATCACAACTCATACAAAACAGTTCAGCCAAAATCAGCAACCTCTCACAAGTCCAATTCTCCTTTACAGGCATATAAATTAGTACAACCTCTCAAAGGTCCATATCCTTTTCTCAGGCATGGATCACTCTAAGCTTCTAAATGTACTCTAATTCCTTGGGAGTTTGATGAGTAAGTTACTAGTTGTATCAATATTTTCGAAATGTTCTAAACATTTGCATATTTACATCTATTTCCTTAACTGTAATCATTTTATTTTTACTATATATGTAGTATGTACTTCTCCCTGACTGTCACATCTTAAGAGTCTATAAGTCACGTGTTGGACAACGGACACTCATGTCCATGTGTCCCCATGTCCCATTATCATGTCACTTAGTTCCCCATAGATCTATCTCCTCCATAGAATCCCACAACTTGCACTTCCATAGAGTGAATATCCTTCTAATCAGTCACACTCCTTCCAAAGTTCACCATTCCTGTAGTCCTTGAGATCACAACTCATACAAAACAGTTCAGCCAAAATAAGCAACCTCTCACATGTCCAATTCTCCTTTACAGGCATAAAAATCAGTACAACCTCTCAAAGGTCCATATCCTTTTCTCAGGCATGGATCACTCCAATCATTGGGGCTTGTTAACAGATCTGCTCCAAATTCAGAAAACAAGTTCTTATACCATGTTAAAATTTCAGCTCATGATAACAGATCTTCACTCAAAGGTTTTACCCTACAGCTGAATCAGAAAATGTTAATAAACACCAATCAAAGGTTCAGATTTTGCAAACTAAAAGCATATGAGTATAGATTAAGAGTGTAAACACTGCATATCAGAGCTTCAAATCAATCCAACAAGCAACAAGTGTAGATCTTAAAATTACTAAATCTGCAAATCAAAACCAGCAAGCCAGAAACCTGTAGCAGCAATCACATAACTTCACATTAACACTGAAGAATAATTACCAATGACTACTTGTTCATTAATGTGCTATCCATCTTTTCTACAGGATACAAGAGGGTTCCATGGATGCAAATATATTCAAGAATAGAAAAGTGCAGCTCCCCAAGTAATGCATCCCACATGTGCTAAGAATGTGACACATGCCAAGCACACTTATCCGTGTGGTGGCCACACATTAACACATGCCAAGCACACTCCTCTATGTGATGAACACACATCAAAACATGTAAAGCACTCAATTCATTATGTAAATGCAAATAATACTAATGATTGAACACTAGTCAACCAGTCAACGCTAGTGTATAAATAGAACTATTAAAAATATAAAATCCCTAAAATAGGAAATGACAGAAACTGATGGCTAATGATTCAATGAAGCAACAAAATGACCTAATGGCACATACATAGATTTTACTTTCATTGTAAAAATGTTGTGTTTAAGTACACAACAAAAACTAGCAATCAAAACCTTATAAGGAGATTTGAAATTAAAAAACATCATAAAAGTTTGAAAAACTGCCAAATGCCATTCTTCTATATTTAAATCCTACAATATGTAGTATACTGGTTATGTTATGGAAGCTAAATGATAAATATAACATTGAGTCTGCTTATTAGAAACTTATTTTCTTTACAAGTGTTATATTATGTTTCACGAAAAGGCATATACAACATAGTGAATAAAAGAAGCATGGGAATAGGATAAAATCAGCTACTATCAATATTTCATGTATAAGGGAGAGCATAGTTAGCTACAAATATAGAAAATGTGTACCTTCTCACGAGGTTGAGATTTGAGCCATGTTCCTATAATCAGATCTGTCCTCCCTTGTGTTGCCTTGCTCATTGGAACAGGATACTGAACAGATTAACAATTCCAATATTGTAACAAATGACAAAAAACTAACTGGTTGAACTAAAAGTAAAGTACAGATAAATTGTTCTATTACATGGCTATTGCACATAGAACTTTAGTGAACAATCAAGGTCTCGAGCTCTGCACATCTAGATTCCTCTATCCTAGAACAAATCCTAGTGGATCTCTTACCTAGACTCGATAAACTAGGAATTTCCTGAAAAATGGATAGCAATGTTAGGCTCGAACATGATTTTAGAAAACCAAATCAATAAATCAAGCATATGATTAAATTTCCTTCTTTCCAAGCAGATGCAATGGTTCTTGCATAGCCATCGAGGACAAAAAGCAAATAACTAGATAAGTGGAAACTATGTATCCAAAATTAAAACTAAGAATTAAGAAATATAAACGTCACCAATAACCAAATGGACCTATTGAGAACAGTAGAGAATAGTATCAGATGCCCCTTGCTTACATGTATTCAAGGCCATAACCATTAGCCTTTGCAAGGTTGACATGAAGAACATGGTTATCACAAATGAGCTTACAATGTCCATCTGTTTCTGGAGGCCTACAATTGAATGTAATAAAAGGACAATGTCATTTCCAAATAGTACAAAGGACAACGTTATCTACAATGTAATATCCCCAATTTTTTGAGCATGGGAAATTTACCTAATTTTGGTGATATTAAGTAAAGGGGCAAATTTTATTTTGGAGAAAGGTGGCAAGTATTATTTTATTGGAGATTGGCAGCAAATTATTATTTTACTAAAATTGAGGCAAAAGTCGCTTAGTGGAAAATGGCCCCCACCAATAAAATAATAATTAGAAAAAGAAGTCTAGAAGCATGGGGAGAAATTATAAAAGGAGGATGGACTCATTTGGTAATCATCTTTTGACTATTACATTTCACCTTTCATCTTCTCTTGGGGCTATTTAGCACAAGAAGAAAAGTGTTGTTTAGCACTAGGAATTCCAAGCTGAATTCCACCCTCATTTCGGAGAACTTCGAGTGTCTCCCTAGTCAGGTAATTTTGGAGTCCAATTCAAGGCTTTCCTTGAGCTTCATTGCAGGAGTTTTCCCATTTATGCGCATTTCCCAGACATGGAAGGAGTTCTTGGCACATCATTTGGAGCAGCTGCAATTGGTTGGAAGCTCCAAGATTTTGCTGAGACATTCTTCATAGTTAAGTCCGAAGATTTCGAAAATTGTTCAGGGCAGCAAGTGAGGTCAGAATTTGGGACAAATTTCCCCTCATTTTGATAGTGCACAGAGCTCACTGGCTCAAGTCTGTGCAGGAACAAGAGGTGGCTTCTTTCCGAGGAAATTTGGGTTGGAGAAATCAAGCATTTTCCAGAGGGGATATTTGCAGACTTTGGGAGCCTTTCAGTGTCACATTTTGGGCATCCTACAGCAGTTCCATTTTGTGGGGCGTTTTCTGGCCAAATTGGGTAATTCACACTTGTTGGGGATCACCGAGGGTCAGTGGATTCAGCCCAAACCCTTTTTGGCTTTTGTGGGTTTGGTGAGAGGAGGCTAGGATTAATTTTACAGAATTTTCTGAGCACTTCTAAGGGCAAAATTCCTAGTTCCATTTAACAATCAGCAGCAGAAATTGTTGGAGGAGGGTGCAATTTATCCTAGGACCATTTCCACCACTTGGGTCTGTGAGATGTTTCTGGGTTTTGTTGGATCTAGTGTAGAGAGCCTACATTTAATTTTGCAAAATTTTTAGAGTAGATTTGAGGGTCAAAATCTCAGTTCACCTACAACCACAGTGGCAGTAATTCACTGGGTCAGCACAGAGGTTTTTGGTGGAGTCATTCCAGTACCTGGGCATCACCATTCCAACCCGGGTTTCGCCTAGCTTGCTATAGCAAGCCCAGGTTCCTATTTCCATACTCATTGTACTCCATTTTGCTCAAAATAAACAAAATGGCTTAGAGTTTTGGTGCATTTCCTCTTGTGTTTTGATTTCATGTGTATGTGTTGAATTTCCTAGTTGTTGTTATAGTGCATGTTTTAGTTATTCGGATAATATTTCCGTTAGGTATATTACATACAACAATATAAAGGCCATGGAAATCCCGTAGAGAGAACAGCTACCTGTATTGCCCCCAGATTTTGAAATGAGATCTCTAACTCATTAAAATAAAGCCTAAAGAGTGAAAATGAGAGTGGACATCCTTGTTTAACTCCTATGTTTTTAGCATGTCATCAATGTTACTCATTTTGGTACAAAATCCACCAATAACTATCTAAAAGAGAGTCATAATTGGTGAGATTGTAAAATTCTCAACACATCGTGAGCAGATTTTGCAATTGTTACCCCTCTTTCAGCAAGGGTACTCCAAAAGTTTTGGCAAAGGACCATGCCATTTGTAAGCCCAAACGTGTGCAATCTATGGCCCTATAGGCCATGTGGGATGAAGTGTAAAAGTGTATCCTAGTTCCCACTGGGTGGATGAGCATGACCGGTCTTCTTAGTTTCATCTTCATGATGCTTGGTTTTATAGTTTTTGTAACTGCCCCCTAGTGGGTGGCGATTCCCTGCCTTGATGGACATTCTTTGTCCTAGGTTGGTATTTGGGCATCATGGAGGTGGATCTATTAGGACAGATGGCTTAAAGAAACACTTGTTGTATTAGCCTTGTACAAGTGATTGCACTATGTAAGGGTGGAAACACCCATCTTATCATTTTCTTAGTGCACCTATCTTTTATTCCTTGCATGGACCATTTCTCTTATGTATGCACACCTCTTTGGCCATGGTCATCATTCTTCATGGCAATCTCACAATTCATGATGACTTTGCACTCCATAAGGCAATGTTTCACATTGTCCAAGGCAAGGAAGGAAGTCTATTGCATCATTTGGAAAGCACATGTTTTTCTTTAACATAGAAAGTGTTGTTTCAGTTCTAGTTTAGCTACAAGTCCAATTTTAGACGAGGTGTTATGCATAAGGAGATTGGGTGCAAACTTCAAGGAACTGATGCATGCATGCGTTTATTGATTTATCTCATTAAGAGCACTCTATTATAGACAAGAATATCCATGAATGCAGTATGCATTCTCCTAAGTGATTAAGGTTAGGGTTTACCTATTCTAACCTAGGTGCAACACAAGCATGGTTCATAATTATTGTAACAATCTATTTGTTAAAATGTTTATTCTAGCAACATAGATAAATTAATTCCTTATGATTTCCTTACTGAAAAATTAATTTAGATTGAATTCTTCAGATCATACAATAAAATACATTTGTCGGATATCTAAATGGAAATAAAGATCAGCAAAAGTTATAGGAAACCAATCTCCAAATACACAGAAATTTCTTCCCTTCAAATATCATGTTTCCATTAAAATCACTCCAAGCTTACAAGAGCACCCAAACTGGGAAAATACCCAATGAGAGAAAAAAAATACAGTAAAACCTGGTTGCTTTGGTGCATCGCACAGCCTATAAGGACCTGCCAAAACCTATTGTAAAAACCCTCCTACTGTTATCGAAAACTGTCCCAAAGATTTATATGATCACCCTTCTCTTCTATTGGGTTGTACAACCTCCTGAAGTTGTCTTTGCACCTGTTGTGTACAGCCCCTTTTGATTTCTCCTTTTGAGAAATCAATGATTATAGGAATTAGGGTTTGATTCCTCTTTCTTGATAACTACTTGTGAATTATGTTGGCTTCTTTAACTTTTTCATTAATTTATCTTTCATCAAACAATTACCACATTATATGTATATGAAGGCCACAAGAACAAGAGTCACAAGATGTAGGCGCACAATCAGGGCAAAACCCCTACATGGGGAAAACCCAGTCAAACTCTTCCTTCAGTAGATTCAAATCAAGATGAGACACTTCTAGACTTCTTAGACCTAGACAAAAACCTCCTCAACCACCAAGTCATCCCTTACCTTCAATAGATGATCCCTTTCAAAGTCTCCAAGTGACAGTTCCCCAACAGCAGCTTCAGTCCAAAATTTTGGCCCCCAACAGCAAAACTTCGACCCCCAGCAACAGAATTTCAAACCTCTAGTAGACACAGAATTTTGACCTCAACAACTGCCTAGAAACTTCACATGTGTTAGAGATAGATAGCCCAGAAACTCGAATTAGGTCTTCCCAACAAATTTCGTCCTTCTACAGCTACTTCGCTTTCTTTTCTACCTCTCTTCCTTGAAGATTGAATTTGTTGAGTGAATGCTCCAAATAGGTCGAATTGCCTCTCTATATATAGTCTTTCTGCTGGGTCAAATTGCCCTAATATAGGCCGACTTCATGGAGATAGGGTGGACTTCGTGTGGAAGTGACAAATAACCATTTTGACTAAATATAATTATTTTTACATGATACAAAAGTCCAAGAAAGGTCTAATAAAAATGACAATGACTCTAATGACTTAAGACAAAACCTAGCGGTGGATTGTTTCCCTCTTTGAGGGTTTTAACCACGTCAAGAATATTGGTGTACTGATCTATGATCTGTTTGTGAGCGGTGTCCTTGGTGTTTTATCTAAGAAACTTACCCTGTAAATTCCTACAATTTGAGCATTATCTTTTATTTTGAGCACTAATATCAGTACTTTCTTGGAAGCAATTACACTCGCTCATGCATTTCATCTAGACATTTTAGTATAAGAAAGCTTCCAACCAAGGCCCCAAGCCTCACTAAAATTAACCTCCAAGCATAAGCTTGGTTGATAGAAAGTATAGGGAAAGTCCTTCCATTCGATATGAAGTAAGGTAAAAGTGTTGTGACCCTACAGTTATGAAAGTGCCTTGTCCCCTTGTAGGAACGAAGACACACACTGGCTCGTAAGACTCAGGGTATGGGTATAGTTAATGACACCTACGTGCCCTCGTCCCCTCTTTCTTACAGTCACCCCAATTTTTACCCTTTGGTAAGTGCTCAAGAGGAGGACTTCTCATTTAGATTAGACATTTTAGATTAAAAATAATCAAGACTAATTGCATTCAAATCTAGTATAGGTGTATCTCATGCTAATACATCTTATGATTTCACTTGCAATTGTCCATTTTACTTGTCATTATTCAATATTTTATATTGACAAGCATTGTTTCATTTTCCTTTTGCAAGTAGAACATTAATTGATTTTCCTTTTGCAAGATATCTCTATATGCTTTGATTTAGGCATTGATTATATTTTTAGAGCATTTTATAGCTTGTATCAATTATCGTGCTAACATCTTTGTCTCCATTTTAGGATTGCTTTGCTTTCATTTTTTTAAGCATTCTACTTTTGTTTTGAACAAATATATCTTTCATTCATGTTGAGCAATTTATCTTAAGGCATTGGTTTTATGGTTTTATTATGTTAATAATTTTTATTGCTCATATCATATTTTGTTCATTATTCTTAAAAGTAATACACTTTCATTTTAACATCTCTCCTAGAACCTCACATTTCTTTTATCTTAATTTTCCATATTAGGGACCACCCCCCATAGCTAACCTAGGAGATAGCTTAAACGGAGAGAGGGGATTTAGTGTGACAATCCCTTCTCTTAGTTCCCTGCCACCAACCACACCTTGTGGGGTTGAAGGCTTTTCTCACTGACTTGTAGGTAGGTGTAGGCAGCAGGGTCAAAAAGTCCTAGCCTAGTGCATGACACATGGAGAATTTGATGTCCATCACTCCCTCTCAATCAAGGAAATGTTAGTTTTTGGTAGCATCAGAAGTGCTCTAGCCTTGAAAATTGGTGGAGAGACTACAGCGCATGAGTTCTAAAGAACCCAGAAACCGTTTGGTGAAATTTCACCTGGATTGTATTTTATTAAAATAATTAATATTTTTAATGGAGTTCCTAAGTCTAAACTTAGGGAAATTAAAATATTAATGGGTATTAATCAAAATATGGTTGAGAATGATCTAGAAGGCGGATCGAGTCATGTTTTAATTTTAGCCGTTGATTAAAGACTTAATCTTGGCCGTTGAAGATTCAACAGGAAAAGAATAAAATGGAGGCTTGTGGTTCATTTGGAAACACACACAGAGATTAAAGAAATCGATTTTCTGAAGTGAGAAGTTCTCAGGAGGAAAATCAATCAATGGGGAGATCTTGCAGCTAGAGGGCAAAAGCTGAAACTGTCAGGAATATAGCTGGAACTATCGGGAACAGTCGGAGCAGCTGGAAAGTTGACGCAGAGGGCAGAGGCCGGAACTGTCGGGAACAACCGGAACTATCAGGCACTGCCGAAACAGCCGGGAAAGCTGACGCAGAGGGCAAAAGCCGGAACAGTCAAAACTGTGGAGAACTGCTGGAACAACCGAGAAAGTTGATGCAGAGGGCAGAAGAGGTGACATAGAAATAGCCGGGGTTAGCCAGTCTCGTGCCAGATCAGCCGGAATTCTATATAAAGGATTGCTAGATGAGCATCCTAGATTTGTATTTAGATATTTCTCTTACACAATAATAAAACCCTCGGAGTTGCTGCACCGGTTTTCCCGCATTAGGTTTTTCCAGGGACTATTGTGTCCAAAAATAAATGTGTCCTATGTATCTTGTTCTTTGCTCTATTTTTTGTTTCATGAGATCAAATATTTAATTAGTGTAGGTTGCAGAAGTAATTTGCTTCAGCATTCAGAAGAATAACTCGATGAATGTAATTTAAAAAAAAATCAAGTAGGTAAAGTAGATTCAGATTTGCTGCAATAGAGGTTCGTTGGACTAGGAATTTTCACATGGTATCAGAGCATTGATTTTGAAATAGCAAGAGCATATCAAGTGTTAAGCAATGAGGCTGAAAGTTGCACTTGGCAGCGATTCGAATCCTCTTGAAGGGATTGCGCAGTGCTTGTCGGGACGCAAATCCGAGGAGATCTCTCTCTGAGTGAGACGACAGAAAGGTACGATTTCCAGTTCGTGAGTTTGCAGAGCCAGAGAGAGTGATGCAGAGACTCAGCACAGTGCTAGAAGGGTGTAGTTTCTGTCGGGGACAAAATCCGCTGGAAAAGAACAAAGACAAATAGTAGGGGAATTTTCCCCTCAGAGAACTTTCTGCCAAAAAGTTCAAATTTCTCACTTGTTGGGCAGTTGTGCTAAGTAGTGACTAGAGGAGTCAGTTCAACAGTTGGGTGAGATGGCATCGCATGGGCTCAGAGATCAGGACAGGTTGGATGGAGCCTCCAACTATGTCATATGGAAGACCAAAGTCTCAGTTGTTCTAGAGGAATACGATCTCGAGGCCTACATCAAAAGTATTGTGATTGTTCTTGCTGACAACGATCAGACGAAGAAATACAAGGCCAAGCAGGAGAAGGCAGAGAGGTTGATTCTCGATGGAGTTCGAGATCATGTGGTCACACACTTGCAGGGCAAGGATACAGCCCGAGAGATATGGGAAGCCTTGTCTTCTCTGTATGAAGGCTCTTCCGAACAGCGAAAGTTGTATTTGGAGCAGAAGTTGTAGAGAAATTTAATGCAGAAAGGAGAAGGGGTGAACCTCTATCTTTAGCGTTAGGACACTAGAGACCAGCTTGCTGCAGTGGGGTCCACTACTCAGCCAACCGCAACGCTGAGGATAGCCCTGAATGGAGTCTTGGATGAATGGCAAATTTTCGTCTAAAGCATATTGGGCAGAGAAAAACTACCTTCATGGGAGGAGAAGTGGGCGGCTCTTCAACAGGAGGAGTTAAGGAGGGACCTAGTGAAGGTCAACCTCAATGGCAGCAGTGGGAGTGGCACAAAGACGAAGAAGGAGGAGGAGAACGCAGCTCTAGCATCGAGGGGACAGCAGAAGCCAAAGCGGAAGGAGGACATTTCAAAGGTGAAATGTTTCAGATGTGGCGTGTTGGGTTACTTTGCCTCTCAGTGTCCTTTGAAGCAAAAGGATAAGGACGAGAAGCATGATCCAAAGGTTGCAACCGCGAAGATTGACAAGGAAGAGTATGCCATGAGTGCCCACGCATCTCCAGGAGGGAGATGGGGTGATATTGAGCTGTAGTCGGGAGGACTACATGTGGGCAGGACACTTGAGGAGTCAACCTCCTCGATCAATTCCTTGCTACGAGAGCCCAAGATTCAGCATTAGCGAGATGGACTTAGCGTCAGATGATGTAGTGGATTGTTTGGAGGACTGACGCAGTAGCTGGGGATCAGAGGGTCAGAATCAACAGCAATCAGATTCCAACATTCATTGTATTATGTTGAACACAGTTAAGTTCAGCTAATTTTGGATGCTTTTCAGTTGCAGTACGGAGTGTTAGCAGTGGTAGTGCTAGCAGCATAGCGGATGCAGCGTTTGAGAGGGAGTTGTAGTACAAATGCAGCAGTGGTAGTGGCAATGTCATGGGCAACAGTATAGTAGCAGTAGCAGCACAGTGTTGGTGGCAGCAGCAGTGCAGAAAGGAGGTGCTTCAAAAACAGAGCAGCATGCAAGTGGACATTGTTGTTAAAGTACTTTCCTCCCTAAGAGGGAGTGTTAGTTTTTGGTATCATCGAAAATGCTCTAGCCTTGAAAATTGTTGGAGAGGCTAAGGCACATGAGTTCTAAAGAACCCAAAAACCGTTTAGTGAAATTCCACCCGAATTGTATTTTATTAAAACAATTAATATTTTTAATGGAGTTCCTAAGTCTAAACTTAAGGAAATTAAAATATTAATGGGTATTAATCAAAATATGGATAAGAATGATCTAGAAGGCGGATCAAGTCATGTTTTAATCTTAGTCGTTTATTAGAGACTTAATCTCGGTTGTTGAATACTCAACAGGGAAAGTATAAAATGGAGGCTTGGAGTTCATTTGGAAACACACACACAGAAATTGAGGAACTCGATTTTTTGAGGTGAGAAATTCTCAGGAGGAAAATCGATTAGGGAGATCTTGCAGCTGGAGGGCAGAGGTCGGAACTGCCAGGAACAGTTGGAACTGTCGAGAACAGCCAGAACTTCCAAGAATTGCCGGAATAGCCGAGAACACTGACACAAAGGGCAAAAGCCGAAACTGTCAGGAACTGTCAGAACAGCCAAGAGAGTTGACACAGAGGGCAGAAGCTGAACTACCAGGAACAGCCAAAACTACCGGAAATTGTCAGAACTGGCACGAAAGCTAACGCAGAGGGTAGAAGAGGTGACGCAGAAATAGTCGGGGTTAGCAAGTCTTGTGCCAGATCAACCGGAATTTTGCAGGGTGAAGTGAGGTAAAACTCACTCAGATTTTCCCCCAGTATTTTCTCTGTAAAGGATTGCTAGATGAGCATTCTAGATTTGTATTTAGATATTTCTCCTGTATAATAATTAAACCCTCAGAGTTGTTGCACCGGTTTTCCCACATTGGGTTTTTCTGGGGACTATTGTGTCCAAAAATAAGTGTGTCCTATGTATCTTGTTCTTTGCTCTATTTTCTGTTTCATGAGATCAAATATTTAATTAATGTGGGTGTCAAGAACTGTCGGAACAGCCGAGAAAGTTAATGCAAAGGGCAGAACTTGGAACTACCGAGAACAACCGAAACTACCGAGAATTACCGAAAGTGGCGTGAAAGCTAAAGCAAAGGGCAAAAGAGGTGACGCAGAAATAGTCAAGGTTAGCGAGTCTTGTGCCAAATCAGCCGGAATTTTGCCGAGTGAAGTGAGGTAAAACTCACTCAGATTTTCCACCAGTATTTTCTCTGTAAACGATTGCTAGATGAGCATTCTAGATTTGTATTCAGATATTTCTCCTATATAATAATAAAACCCTCAGAGTTGTTGCACTGGTTTTCCCACATTGGTCTTTTCTGGGGACTATTGTGTCCAAAAATAAGTGTCCTATGTATCTTGTTCTTTGCTCTGTTTTTTGTTTCATGAGATCAAATATTTAATTAGTGTAGGCTGCAGAAGTAATTTGCTTCAATGTTCAGAAGAATAACTTGATGAATGTAATTTTTAAAAAATCAAGTAGGTGAAGTAGATTCAAATTTGTTGCAGTAGGGGTTCCTTGGACTAGGAATTTTCACAGGAAGTAAACCTCATTCCCTTTTGATCAGGGCATAGATCCTTGCTCCCTCTCAACTAGGGAGATGCAACCACAAGTCTAAGCTTGTTTCATAATACAGCAGCTACTTCTTCTTCCATGGAGATCTTCAATAGTAGATGGAAGGCTCCTCCTATCCTTTGCATCATCATATCATACCAGAGGATGTCAAACATTCCATCATACTCCTAGACAAGGTTTCTTGGCTCCTAATAGCATTACATCATATCAAACTGCAAGTTTCCTAGATCTCGACAATCTTTATGCAACATTGTCATCAACTAGATCATCCATTTATCTTCAAGAAGCCAAACTTTTCACAGTTGTCAGCACATGTCATTTTACAAGGTTCTGCCTCATATTCATCAATGAGTTGTTAGCTTTTGTAGCATCGGATGTGTTCTAGCCTTGAAATTTTGTGGAGATGCTAGGATACATGAGATCTATAAAACCCAGAAATTGTTTCTGGAAATTCCGCCTAGAAATGACTTAATTAGATTATTAACTGTTTTTTAAATATTTCTTAAGTCTAAACTTAGGGAATATCGTTAACTAATCAGTATTAATTAAGTCAAGGCAAGAATCATCTAGAAACTCACATGGATCGATCTAGAGATGATCCTATCCATTGATTATGTTTTAATCTTGGCCGTTGGTGCTCCAACAGAGGATTATAAGAGGAGATCAATGTGGTGATGGAGAAGACACTTGAGAGGTTCAATTTCTTAGTAGATCAATTTCCAGAGTAGCAGCAGTCAATTGTTGAAGAGAGAGCTAAACATCGAAGCAGTGTAAGGGGCAGAGACGGTGAGTCCGGAGGAAATATTTCCAGATCCGGAGAGGCAGCAGCAAGAGGGTCGAGTTATCCCAGAGAGGCAGTTTTGAGCCACACGTGTGGGAGACAGCGCAGAGGTAGTGCAGAAGGGCTCATGTTGGGGTTTGGACGACCAATTTTCTGAAGGCAAGTCATGCCAGAGATTACCTGTGGGAGAAGGGAAATTCCCTTCAATCTTTTGCCCAGATTTTTTTGTTGTGGATTGCCAGTTTCAGGCATCCAGATTGTACTCAAATTTTTCACTACAACATAATATTAAAAACCTCATCTGTTGCACGGGTTTTCCCAAGTTGGGTTTTTTCGGGGACTTTTGTCCAAAAACAACTATGTTACTTTTATGTGTGCGCTAGCATTTATTCTTCCATATTTTTACTTTTGTAGATTGCAATGTGATTTATTTAGTATTTGTCATAGCAAACAACAAATAAATTGTTAAATTAGATTAACAATTAGGAGAATAATTTCCAGTCGCTGCAATAGGATTTCAGTTTGGAATTTTCACATGGTATCAGAGTGCAGTTGATCAGCCAAAGAGCTCAGAAGTGAAAGAAGGAATTTCACTAGTCAGTGTGGGCAGCAGGCCAAAATTCCCAAGGGCATCGCAATCATTTGGCCAAGAGGCCAAGTTACTTGTGGAGGTTTGATATTTTCTGAGTGCGTGTCAGAAAAATTCGATCCTACTAGATCGATTGATTCCAAAGGTAGAGGGAGCAGCTCAAATTTCTCGTTGAGCATATCTCTAGCTGGACGCAATGGTTTTGCAGTAGTTTGCTAAAGTAGAGTCAACGTCGGGTTGAAGGAAGAAGAGCACACACAAAGGGAAAATTTTCCTCATGAAACTTCTAGTCTCAAGAAGTTTGATTTTTTCTTGCAGATTAGTAGTCGTTGTGAGCAGGTCCTCTCACTCCAAAAGGGAGTGTGAATGCAGAGCAGTAGCAGAGCAGAAGGAAAGAGGAAGTTTTCGAAAGTTCGTTGAGATAGCCACTGCTGGGCTTCGTTATCAAGACAGGTTGGATGGAGCTTCCAACTACGTCATCTGGAAGGCTAGGATGTCCTTCCTTCTGGCCTAAAATCCTATATTGATGCAGTGGTAGCAGTTCCCACAGATGCAGATCAGCAGAAAGAGTACAAGAAGGAGATGGCACAGGCAAAATGGTTGATCCTAGATGGAGTCTTGAATCATGTTGTTTCACATATAGCTGGCAAAGATACTACCAAACAGATGTGGGATGCTCTCACCACGTTGTATGAGGGTACTTCCGAGCAGCGAAAGATGTACCTCAAGGAGAAGTTGAGGCTCATATGGATGCGGAAGGGGGTAGGCATAGACCCCTTCCTCACCAGGATTCGGAGGTCCGAGACTAGTTGTCAGTTATTGGGCAACACCTCAACCTACAGAGCTTGTGGGATTGGCACTCAACAGTGTCTCTGAGGACTAGCAGGTCTTAGTCCAAAGCATATTGAGCAGAGACAAGCTACTAGATTGGGACAGGATGTGGGTTGACTTGCAGCAAGAGGAATTGAGGCGAGCTCTTCTAAAGAGCTCCATTAGTGGCAGCGACAACAGACCGAAGCAGGTGAAGGAGGAGGAGAATGTGGCCCTCACATCAAAGGGTCCTAGTCAGGGACAGGGGGAGCAAAGGAAGAAGAAGAAGGACCTGTCAAAGGTCAAGTGCTTCAGATGTGGTGAACTTGGTCACTACAGTTCCCAGTGTCCTCTCCAGAAGAAGGACAAAGAGGAAAAGCAAGATGAACAGGCAGCTTCAGCAGAGATCAATAGGCTTTCCTCCAGGTTGCAGGAAGACTTCACTACGTTTGACAATATGTCCCAGGAGTGAGGTGGGGTGACTTGGTGTTGTAGCCCCAATGCGCTACAGATGGGCAAGATCCTTGAGGAGTCCACCTCATGGATCAATGCCTTTCTATGAAGGCCCACAATATTTAGTAGCAGGATGGATCAGTGACAGTTGATGCAGTCAAATGCCAGAGAGACAGTTGCAGAGACTAGTAGCAGTCAGATGTTGAGGAGCGCAGTGCAGAGTTGGCAGCAGTGCAATTGGCACAGTGCAGAGTCAGCGGCAGTACAGATTTCTTAGTGACAGTGTAGATACTAGTAGCAATCAAAAACTCGAGTGACAGATGCATCATACTGATCACAATTGATTCAGTATTTTGGATGCTTTTCAGTTGCAATTGTTGCAATAGCAGCAACAACAGATGAGAGGGAATTGCAGTGCAAATGCAGTGTTGGCAGGTGTTTAGCAAGGTCAACAGTAGCACAAATGTAGCATATATCAGAGTTGCACAGTGGTTGGTGGGAAATATGGCCAAACATCAGTAGCATGACAAGAGATGATGCAAAAACAGGGTGCTGCTATAGGATGTGTAGTAGCCCCAGAACACATTCCTCGCTAAGAGGGAGTGTTAAGTTTTGTAGCATCAAATGTGTTATAGCCTTGAAATTTTGTGGAGAGGCTAGAATACATGAGATCTCGAAAACCCAGGAACCGTTTCTAGAAATTTCGCCTAGAAATGACTTAATTAGATTAACCATTTTTAAATATTTCTTAATTCTAAACTTAGGGAATATGGTTAATTAATTAAGTCAAGGCAACAATCATCTAGAATCTCACACACATCGATCCAGAGATGATCCTAGCCATAGATTATGTTTTAATCTTGGCCATTGGTGCTCCAACAAAGGATTATAAGAAGAGATCGATGTGGTGATGGAGAAGACACTTTAGAGGTTCGATTTTTTAGTAGATCGATTTCTAGAGTAGCAGTAGTCAGTTACCGAAGAGAAAGCTAGATATCGAAGCAGTGTGAGAGGGGCAGAGATAATGAGTCCTGTTGTCGCACAAAGTGTCTAGGTGGGGCGACAACACTCAGAGTAAGGGTTGTCACTCTAATCCTTACTCACCCCGTTCAGACTCTCTCCTAGACAAGTCAAGGGGGGTAGTCCCTAAGGTAAATGGATGAGGGTAGCCTATGGAACACGGTCTCTAAGAGATTTTAAGGATGAACAACTCGATGAATTTAAAGCAATTCTAGGTCAATTAAGATAAATAAATCAAAATAAGACACAATCCCAAGATATAAATGACTACAGACCAGTGCCTCTAATATTTGAATTAACCATAGACTAATAAAACAAGTTATCCAGAACAATTTTCCAATATGTGACGAATGGTGACAATCAAGTATGATCAATATGAATGCCCAGAACGGTATCATGCAAGAGATTCCAGAAAAATGATTTTCGTTAGGAATTCAGATCTAGAACAATTAATTAAATCTCTTATCGCCAATATAAATTTTGAAACATTAATCACACTTGACAATAGAGAAATATAAAAAATGCATTTAATCACCAAATAACACTAAGGAACTTCAGATAAACAATTTAATTATTCCTCAAAAACTTAATTTAATGTGAAAAATGAGGAATACAAATCAAAGCATCAATAAAATAGATTTTTAATGGGCCATAGGCCACATTAAAAATACTTAATGTGAAAGCGCAAATCCTTTAATTTATTTTAGTCTAAATTCTAAAGTCACAATATATATATATATAGATGTTTTTAAATCTTTTAGTTTTTTTTTTTTTTTTAGGATTTTTTATAATTTTTTTTAATTTTTAAAATTTTAGATTTTTTTTATTTTTAAGATTTTTTATGAAAATAAATAAAATCAAATCAAAAAATAAAAGGGAAATAAAAATCAAAAATAAATAAAAACAAATAAATAAAATCAAAACAAAAATAAAAAGTCATAAATCAAATACAATGTAAAATCGAAATTCAATTTAAATCGAAAACAAAAACAAAACAAAACAAAAATCCAAAACCAAATCAAATTTTATATGAAACTTAAAAAAAAATCTAAATGAACTAACCCTAACTAAACCCCTACATAATAAAAAGTCGAACTTTTTATGTTTACCGTGTGCAGGTTCATAGATTTGACGGCAACAAGGAGCAACTACGTAGGTCGACGGAAGCTTGGGCGGTGGTGGTTTAGCACGACGGGGCAGACAGTAGAAGAGCTTGACGCAAGCTCGCCAGGGGAGGAGCAATGGAAATGAAGGAAAAGAGCACGCGATAAAGGAGAGGAGGGAGCACAATGAAGGGAGAAGACATAGACAGGGATGAGGATTATGAGGCCATTGTTTGTGTTTGCAGGTAGACAGAGCAGAGAAATGGATGCGTGAGGAGGTCGTGGATCGACGAAGAAGGGGTGCGAAAGGCTGCAGATAGGAGAGGTGTGCCTACCAGCAAAGGTTTGAGAATGGAGTTGCAGAAATCCACGAGAATGACAAGGACGACGGATGAGGTGCTGGTTGGAATGCAGATAGGACGAATGGGACTGCGTGGGAGATGGGGCTGCTCGACAGGCAACAGACAGAATTGAGGGTTTGATGCAGATGGAAAACACAAACAACAGTGGGAAGAAAAGAGAGGGCTTCTTAAAAATAAATCGAAATATTGCACAGTAAACCCTAAAACCAGGTAGCAAATCAATTTGCAAAAATGGTGGCCCAAAACCTCTTTTAAAAAAAAATCAGAAATCTTAATTTTAAACTTTGGATCCATTTGCTTCAAATTTAACCTTGAAACCCTCACGAAATTTCTAGATAAAAAATAAAAAATTTAAATTTAAATCCTTGGACTGCAAAAACCTGAATAGAATCCCTACAAAAATGATGTTAATGAACCCCAGAGATCTAGATCTTACCCTCCAGGGCCTAGATCTGGACTCTACACGGATTTGCTAAGACTATTTACATTATACACATGTAGAATGGGTTTACATTATAAGATGATGATCAAGCTAATGATGATAGCTAGACAACACGAACACATCAATCAGGCGCTATCCCTTTTGCGAAAAAATGGGGTGTACTGCTATGGGTTGTTGACACGTAGTGGTCAACAAGTCCAAAGGAAATATTTTCAGATCCGGATGAGGCAGTAGCAAGAGGGTCAAGTTATCCCAGAGAGGCAGCGTAGATGCTCTGTGCAGTAGCTTCAACAAGGCAAATCGATTTGCTAGTGAGAAAAATAGCTCTCAGTTCCAGAGATCAAGCAGAGGTTCCAAAAGGCCGGAGAGATGATTTCCTCAGCAGCTGGAGGCAAAACAACTTCATCAGAGGCATTTTCGAGCCACACGTGTGGGAGATAGCGCAGAAGGGCTCATGCTAGGGTTTGGACAACAAGTTTTCTAAATGCAGGTCGTGCCAGAGATTGCCTGTGGGAGAAGGGAAATTCCCTTCAGTATTTTGCCCAGATTTTCTTGCCATGGATTGCCAGTTTCAGGCATCCAAATTGTACTCAAATTTTTCACTGCTGCATAATATTAAAACCCTCATCTGCTACTCCAATTTTCCCAAGTTGGGTTTTTCCGGGTACTTTTGTCCAAAAACAATTGTGTTATTTGTATGTGTGTGTGCTAGCATTTCTTCCATAGTTATATTTGTGTAGATTGCAGTGTGATTTATTCAGTGTTTGTAGTAGCAAACAACAAATAAATTGTTAGATTAAATTAACAATTAGGAAAATAATTTCAAGTTGCTGCAATAAAATTCCATTTTGGAATTTTCACATTAGTCGCATCAACTTTCCAAAAAAAACAATGTTCATCAAATCCATGTGCTTTCATATCAGGCAGTTGTCGGTACAATATCATCAAGTAAGCTTTTCTTCCATCCTCTTCACATGCTTTTGCAATATGTCCTACAAGGGAGCCATGTCATATTCAAGCAAATCATCCATACCAGAATTACCATAACATAATAATATCTTAGTCAAGGCATCATGTCAAATTATGTTACTTGCTCCCTCTAAAGTCAACATTCTTTTGCATGTTTTATCTTCATATTGCAACAAGATTCTGCTTCAGCTTTCAATCATCAATGTGTTCCTGAAATGAACACATCAGTTGAAAGCTTCAATATTGTCAGGGTCCTTACAACTCCCTCTTTCCATCATGCTCATCATTATAAAGGGATCATCATCAAGCCCAAGTCTTGCTTTACTTTGTTCTTCCTTCTTTCTCATCTTGCTTCCGTAATTTTGACAACCTTCATTATGTGACTGCAATTCTCATTAGCAAGTACAACCAGCAAAATATACAAGAGCAAGATGTAAATATTGTCAATCTAAGGTTTCCATGATTTCTCAAAAGGTATATCTAGGATTCTAGTTACAGACCCTGGATACTCCTTGAACTAACCCTTGTTAGCATTTTTAACTTTTAGTGAAAACACCCATTTCTAGGGTTTTGTCTTCAAGCCTAAGGTCTTTATCTTAATCCAACTTTTGTTAGGGCTTAATATATACCCTAGGGTTTTTTTCTCAAAACTCTTTTATACTAGGGTAATGGCAGAAGTGTCCTCAGACACATAATTTTATTAATCAAGAAAAAATAATTACATAATTGATTTGCAAGAGCTTACACCCGAACAACACAAACACTCTTGCAATGAGCTAATTATAAGCTCCATGTCCTAACTACCTCTAATTATGGATCACTTATTAAATAACAAGTGTCCATTTACAATAAATGCTATTCAAACCAACTAGCTAACTAATCTCCTATAATAGAGCCTAAGATAGGACACATTTGGAGAGTCATATCTAGTTACAACAATATGCTAATTCTAAAATTCTCCATTAAATAATTAAACATTCTAGAATAATAATTATTAATTTAATATCTTAAATTAATAATTATTTTATTCTAATTTTATAACCTATGATAAAATTGTATTTTTGGATCATCTAACATTCCCCCCTTGATCCAAAGATACATTACAACAGATACCAAGTTCATCCCTGAACTTAGTAAATTTTATTCTGCCAAGCGGTTTGGTGAAAATGTCGGAGATCTGATCTTCGGAAGGACAATAAACTGGTTTGAGGACATCTTTGGCAATGAGCGACCTGATATGATGATACTTGGTGTCCACATGCTTTGTCTTTGAATGAAAAACTGGGTTCTTGGCAAGTTTGATGGCCGACTGGCTGTCAATGAACAATGATGTAGCTTCTGCCTGAGAAATTCCCAAGTCCTGCAAAATTCGGCGCAACCAAACAATTTCACATGCTGCTTCCCATGCTGAAATGTACTCTGCTTCTGTTGAAGAAGTGGCCACTGTAGCTTGTTTTTTACAACTCCAAGATACTGCTGCTGACCCCATATTCATTAAATAAATTTATGTTGATGCTCGATCATCAATACTCCCAGCAAAGTCGGCATCAGAATATCCACCAAGTACAAAATTTTTAGTCTTTGTGTAAAGAAGACCAAAATCTTTTATTCCTTGGATATATCGAAGAACTCTTTTGGCTGCATTCCAGTGGCTGTCTCGTGGTTCCTGCATAAAACGTGAAAGAATACTGACTGCATAAGATAGATCAGGACGAGTATTTGTCAAATAAATCAAGCTGCCAATCAACTGCCTGTAAGTTGTACTGTCCACCTTTTCCCCCCCTTCAAATTTTGAAAGTTTCAAGTTTTGCTCCATGGGGGTGAGAACGGGCTTGCAATCTTGCATGCCATTTCGCTGAAGAACCTCTACTGCATACTTACTCTGAGAAATGAAAATATGATGTGGACGTTGGAAGACTTCAACTCCAAGATAGTAGTGAAGTAATCCCAAATCTGTCATCTTAAAACCTGCTTGTAACTCTTTTTTCACCTGTGCAATATGATCATCATGGTTGCCTGTAATGATCAAATCATCTACATACATAACAAGAATTACCAAATATTTTCCCTATTGTCGCACATACAAAGTATCATCAGATTCACT
>APFE031108308.1:0-10833 GCA_000404065.3 Pinus taeda
GATGCACTTGAATTTCCACTTTGTGGTGTGCGTGGAGAAGTACTTTCATTTCTCCTCAAGGGTGTCGCTTGCTGTCCTTGTGTTGGCACCGCTGTTTGGGGATGCATTTCAGCCACCTCCTCATCATCTTCATCATGAAACAAACAGTTTTTAACATTCATTGTTTTCTCTATGCTTCCATCCCAAACTTCCTTCTCAATAAATTGAACATCTCTGCTCACAAAAAACTTCTTGGTAGATGGAATATACAACCTGTAAGCTTTGGATTCTTCACTGTATCCAATGAAAAGACATTTCTCCCCTTTGTTGTCCAACTTCCTTCTTAGCTGATCTGGAATGTGTGCATAGGCCACACATCCAAACACTTTCATGTGGGTGACTCCTTGCTTCCTCCCACTCCATGCTTCTTCTGGCACTCTATTCATCACTGCTTTTGTAGGACACCTGTTCAGAATATATGCTGCACAATTTACAGCGTCAGCCCAATAGTCATTTGGCAAATGCTTTGCCTTCAACATGCTTCTCGCCATATCCATGATGGTCCTGTTCTTCCTTTCAGCAACTCCATTTTGCTGTGGGGTGTACCTTGTGGTAAATTGTTTGTGAATTCTATTTTCCCTGCAAAATCTTAGGAATTCCTTGGAGATATACTCTCCTCCTCTATCAGTTCTGAGAACTTTGATGTGCAGCCCACTTTGGTTCTCCACAAGTGCTTTGAAATTTTGGAATTTCTCAAACACTTCACTTTTGTTTTTGAGAAAATAGATCCATGTCTTTCTTGTAAAATCATCAATGAAAGTTAGGAAATATTGGTTACCTGCTAATGATGCAGCTTGCATGGGTCCACATAAATCTGAGTGGATGATCTCTAAGGGTGCCTTTGCCCTTATGCTTTTACCTGATGGAAAACTTTCTCTATGTTGTTTTCCCAATATGCAACCTTCACATAGGCTGTCCGGTTTCTCTATCAATGGTAATCCTTTCACCATTCCTTTTCTGCTTAACAAGTTTAGACCTCCAAAATTGAGATGTCCAAATCTCAAGTGCCACAACCAATTTTCATCCTTTGGCACGCTTTGGAAGGCCTCTTGGGTAACAGCTGCAATTTCATTTTTGTTTTTCAAATCTGCCCTGATCCTGAGAGGGAACATCCTGTTCCTTGTCATATTCACTTCAGCAATGCATCGCTTGCTGGGTGCTATATCCATGATGGTACACACATCATTTACAAAGTAAACATTGTAACCCTTTTGAACAAGTTGTCCAACACTCAAGAGGTTACATCTCATTCCGGGGACATAATAGACATCTGCTATGGTTTTCCTTTCTCCTTGCTTTGTAAATATTTTTACCTCCCCTTTTCCCATAAAAGAAACTTTGCTATCAGTTCCTAGTGTGACTTCTGATTTCACATTTTCATCTAAGGCAGAAAAGAGAGCTATATTTCCTGTCATATGGTTGCTGCAACCTGAGTCTAAAAACCATATGTCTTCACTATTTGTTTCAGCCATGTTACAAGCTAACAATACATTAGTTTGACTGATGTTCTCTCTAGTAACATTTGCGTTTTGTCTATTACTCATATCATGCTGCTTCTTCCTACATTCACTGGCATAATGCCCATATTTTTTACAATAATAGCATTGGACATTGGATTTTTCATACCTTTGTCCTTGAGCATGATGTTGTTCTCTTTGTTGGCTGCTGCCTTGGCCTTTGTTCTGATTTGAATTGCTGCCTCTTCCTTGAGCATTTGCTGGACTCTTCCTTCCACCTTTGTTCTGGCTTCTGCCTCTTCCTCTCTTGTTTCCTCTGCCTTGACCTCTTCCTCTTCCAAAGGACATCTGGGTCTTAAAGGCTTGCTCTAGAGATGATTTTTCATTCCTACTCAATCTCTGCTCATGTGTTATCAGTGATGCATGTAGCTCATCAACTGAAAAGTTTGAGAGATCCTTTGTCTCTTCAATGGTGGTGACAATAGCATCAAACTTTGAGGGTAAGACCCTTAATATTTTCTCCACAATCCTCCTTTCTTCAATGGTTTCTCCATGAATCCTCATCTGTGTGATCAGACCAATTACATGTGTGAAGAATGAGTCAATGTTGTCTAACTCCTTCATGCACAGATTCTCAAAATCTCTCCTCAGCAACTGTAGTTTTGCTGTCTTCACTTTCTCCATGCATTGATAGGCTGTCTTGAGAGTTTTCCATGCTTCTTTGGATGTCTTAGCTGTTGCTATCCTTGGAAACACACTCTGGTCTACTGCTTGATACAAAAATACAAGGGATTTTGAGTCCTTCTTCCTATTGGTCTTTACCAGATCTTTCTCTCCCTGAGTTAATCTATTGAACTCATTTTCATCTGCTGGTTCTTCATAACCATCTTGAACTAATTCCCATAAATATTGACAGGAAAACAGGGCTTTCATAGTTATTGCCCAATATTCATAGTTCTTCCCATTAAACTGTGGGAGCTGGGTGTTAAACATACCCATACCAGTGCTTGTGCTGACCATTCCTTGCATCCTCAGCTATGCTTCTAAATCCTTGACTGTGTATTTAAAAATAACTGGCTTGAAAAATACCTGGATCCTTGACTGAGTCCTGACACTTCTGCTGAGACACTGCTGTAGTCAACATATCCTTCCTTCAGCTTCTTTGACAGTTTCAAAGAGCCTAAGCCTGCTCTGATACCACTGTTGGGGATTTTTCTGGTAAAATCCAAAAAACACAAAAAATCAAGCACACAGAGGCAATGCTCTGTTTCCTTTACTCCAGGATCTTTTGTGCACAGGAAGCTTTAAAAACAAATTACTGAGAACAGAGTATTGCACCACCATAAAAGATTTCTATTCATTAAACAAAATCACTCATATATATTCATCCTCTTTCACTCAGAGGGATTCACCAAAACTTTTTAACACAAATTACTCTGCCTCTGTTACAATTGATTTTTACACTGCTGTGTAAAATATACATTCACATTTACTACTGTAAAAATGGTTTTACATTTACAAAACTTACTGTTCCCTTTTCACTGTTGTGTGAAACAATTCATGGTTTTTCTGATACAAGCTTCCCCCTAGTTTTCTTCTTCACTTCTTCGCCTTCGCTCCTGCACTGCTGTGCATTCTATTTTTTTTTTACTTCCAGAATGGTCAACTACAATATGTCTGTGCCCGTGAATAATTAAAAAGTAATAAAATTAAACTATATGACATTTCCCATGCCTCTATTTAATTTACGCCCATACATGCCGTAAAATAAAATTAAAAACGTAAAAGAAAATTAAAAATACACCTACCCATATGACAAATATTTAATGAAGGTATGGTCAAAAATAAAACTTGATTCTACTCCACGCAATATTTATTTTATGCAGGTTCGTTTGCAACTTGAGATGCCCGTAGACAGTTGATTTGCCCTCCTGGAATCGAACGACTGAGGTGAATATCGGAAGCCCTTTTTAACCGAACTTTACTCCACATAACATTTATTGTAGCCTCATATGCAGCTTTGAACAATCAACGGTGGAAAATGTTGGAGCACATCAGACGGCGGAGGAGAATATCGGAAGCCACTTTTTAACCGAACTTTACGTCCCGATAAAGTGTCAGAGGGTGATGTCACACCTCATCCACGCGTCAACTCCAAATTGTATCGGAGCTCTTGTGTACGAAAACTTCCTTCACGCAAAAGCGGTCCGATATGCATCCAGGTGGTTTGTGGTTTTGTTGTGGTGGTTTCGGGGAATGGTACGACAGCGTTGAAATTACATTTTCAACATTCTGTTGGAATTGTGTACCGAGGAACTCTATCTGAGTATTAATCACCTGAGCGGCAACATTCCTTCTTCTCTTTTCAATTGTACAAAGTTTCAATTGATTGACTTATCACTCAACCAACTCAGCGGAATAGTGCCCATGGCGTTGGGTAAATTGACACATCTCCGGTGGCTTTTGTTGGGCGGCAATCACCTTATTAGCAGCAACACCACAAGATGCCCCATTCTTATTGCTCTTAGTAACTGTTCCAATCTACAAGATTTAGACTTATCCTGGAATAGTCTCACAGGGAAATTGTCGTTTTCTATAGGCCACCTCTCTACAAAACTCTACTGGTTAGAGTTGAGTTCCAATGAATTAGCAGGAGGAATACCTCCACAAATTGGAAACCTAACAAGTTTAACATTCCTTGGTTTAGGAACTAATTTTTTTACAGGATCAATCCCTTCTTCAGTTAATATGCTTCAGAAGTTGGAGAGGTTATATATGGATTCCAATAATTTACAAGGAAACATCCCTATGGAAATTCGGCAGCTAAAAAGCTTAGGGCTCTTAGATCTCTCTAAGAATAATCTCTCTAAGAATAATCTCTCTAGAAGAATCCCTGATTTTGTGGCCAACCTCCAGCGGCTAAGTTATTTGTATCTTAACCATAACCAGTTATCAGGAAATATACCTGCAAATTTAGGGAAATGTGTGAACTTACTACTGCTAGATCTATCATACAACAAACTTACTGGGCACATACCTCCACAAGTTGCAGGCCTTGCAAATTTAGCCTTCTATTTCAACTTGTCAAACAATTTATTACATGGCCATGTACCTTTAGAACTAGGAAAGTTCAGTAAGCTTCAAGCTATAGATATTTCTACAAATCAATTAACTGGCTACCTTCCAAGTGCACTTGGAAGTTGCCAAGAAGTAGAATATCTGAATCTTTCTTGCAATGCACTTGAAGGTCCAATTCCACCATCCCTCATCGAACTTCAAAGCCTTCAAGACCTAGATCTCTCTTCCAACAATTTGTCGGGTGCAATACCCATATCGCTAGAAAATCTCACAATGCTCCATCACTTGAATTTTTCTTTTAACAAGTTGTCAGGAGAAGTCCCTAAAGGGGGAGTTTTCAAAAAGATTGCCGCCACTGCATTTATGGGAAATCTTGCTCTATGTGGACCTTGGGTAAATCTACCACCATGCTCTGCTCATAAACATGAAAGTGTTCCAAATCTAAAAAGAGTTATCGCACTCATTTTTGTTGTAGCATTTGTTGTATTGTGTTTATTTCTTGCAATCTTGTGGAGACAAAAATGAAAGAGACATATTCAGAAAGAGATTGGTCCAACATTAAATGTGGGTCATAGAAGAATCTCCTATGCAGAGCTCGTCATCGCAACAAATGAATTTAGTGATGCCAACTTGTTAGGAGTTGGTAGTTTTGGCAAAGTGTAGAAAGGGCTTTTGAATGATGGCACAATGGTGGCTATCAAGAATCTCAATCTACAAAATGAAGGGGCTCAAAAGAGTTTTGATAGAGAGTGCAAAGTTTTGGGTAAAGTTAGACACCGAAATTTGATTCGGGTCATAACCTGTTATTCAGATCTCCAAATCAAAGCTTTGATATTTCCATTAATGCCAAATGGAAGCCTAGAAAAGTGGTTATATCCTGATGATGGAGAAAAAAGTAGTTTGAATCTGATTCAAAGGTTGAATATAGCAATAGACATCGCCCAAGGCATGACCTATCTCCATCACCATTGTTTTGTGCAGGTGATTCATTGTGATTTGAAACCCAACAATGTGTTGTTGGGTGAAGATATGACTGCATATTTAATAGACTTTGGCATTGCTACTGTATGTTTTGCAAGTAATGAAGATGGAGCTCTCACTTCCACAAATGCACTCAAAGGATCTATAGGGTACATTCCTCCAGGTATTATTTAAACTATATACCATCTTAAGCAATGTTATGATTTTCTTATGTTTGCTTAACATTTTGAATTAAAAAATTTAAGATGAGGATCTATGAATGCAGAATATGGAGTGGGAGGACAAGTTACAATAAAAGGGATGTATATAGCTATGGAATAGTGTTATTGGAAATGCTCACTAGAAAGAAGCCCACACACGAAATGTTTGTGGAAGGAATGACCTTGCAAAAATGGGTGGGTAGTAGTTCCCCAAACCGAGTAGAAGAAGTAGCCGACATGAGTCTATTGAGGAGGAGTAATAGATGCAGTGAAGAAGATAAGGATCTCAATTTTCTTAGTTCACTGATAAATGTGAGCTTACTTTGCACAAATGAATCTCCTCAAGGACGACCTACTATGATGGGCATTCTATGCATGTTGCAAAACATCAAAGACACTTTTTTGAGCACTAATGCCATTCCCAAATTCCAATCAAATCTAACACATTTGTTGGGTAGTAAAAGTACTACTACGAACAACATTTGTGAAGGTCAAAGTTCTTCCACATTTTAGTCTATTGTAACAAAGTGGTAGTTATGTAACTAAACTATGATGTAATTTGAGTCTTATTTCCCTTTCCTTGTTTGTACATAAATATGTGGTTGATTGTATGCAAATGTGAACAATAAATTTAGACCCATCCTCAATGATGTTTCCGAAATGTGGAAATGTTTTTATTATTCTAAATTTTTTAATTCTATCTCAAATAAAAATATGTTCAATATCCTTTGCATGTATAACTGAATGCATCATACTCACTTGTATTAAACACATTAAAAGTTATGCATAACTGAATGCATCACACTCACCTTGTATTAAATACATTAAAAGTTTTCTATTTCTTTTAAATGATTAAAACATAGAAATAGTTTTTAGTTCTGGAAATTATAAAAGAAAATGTCATAATTTCTAGTTGATAAATATAATTATCGTTGATTTTTTTCTTTTTTTAAACAATATAACTAGTGTTGTTTACATCTATACCCATGAAACTAGAATGATTAGAAAAAAATCATAAGCACATACATACATCTATTCCCTATTGAAGTGGTTATGTATCTTGCAAACATATATCAGTCATAGAGTAAAAGGTTGAGTGTTATTATTATTAAACTAAGAAACATGTATTGCTTCTATGCCTTGAAAAGTGTGGGGTTATGCAGCAGCAAACTTAACTATACAAATTAAGCATTCCTTCACTTTCCAGCAATATATTTTCATTCCAGAGATACTATGATTCAGAGCCATGTTAGTTATAATTAGACAGAGTCCTAATTATTCTCAGATCCATGATTGGAAAGTCCTAAATTATTAGACCCATATCCATTCTTGAAAATTGTATTTGATATTGGATGTTAAAGGAGTGGAAATTCTATTTTTAAAATTATCATTGTTAATGCTAACATAATGGAAGTTCTATTTCTTTTTTCAAATTTCATTGAAATTTTCAGTGAGTTTTAGGCATACTTGAGATTCATAGTTTAAGGAATATGTCAGTGAGCTTCCACATAAGAAGGGGAAAGTACGATTAAATATGAGAAGAATCCTACCAATCTAAATGACGAGAAATTTAGCAGGAACATAAAATCATGGGGTAGAAGTCCCAGGAGGAGCAACAAGAGTTTTTGAGAATGTCCCAGGAGGAGCATGTGTGTGACTAACAACCACACTTACAATGGCATGATGCGTTGTCCAGTTCCCTGGCAAGATTCTTTTAAACGCAGTGTCCAACTTCATGGAAAGATTCTTTTCCACAGAACTGCTTACTAGTTTGGCAACTTCAGCCTTCCCTTTGCCTTCAAAATATCCAAGGTGGGTAGCATTTTGGACTAATGTGGCGGAAATTCTTCTCTACACATCCCTCCTGAAAACTTATTCTATTTTTTTTCTTTTGAAGCAGACAATGGTTGATGGACTACTTTGAGGAGCAAGATATCAATGGAGGTTGGAAGGAACCTAAATCAACTCTTATTCGAAGCCCCACAATGAATCTTTTCTCGGGTTAGTAGTGTGAATGGTTTGTTAATTCATTTTGAGTTGGGTTTTCATTGCTAATGAAAACTATGATGCTAATACTACAAATCTGATTTGATGTCAATCTGTATCATAGTATTTTGTTACGCATTGACTTCTATGATGCTGATACTTCAAATCTGATTTGATGTCAATCTATCTTATAGGGTTATTTTAGGTATATTGGACTTCTGGTTGTTATACAAGTAATCCAACACACTAGAAATGGAAACACTACAATAAAGACAACCGTATATAAATAAAAAAGTCAATTATAATTATAGAGTCAATCATAGTTAAATGTTATTGTGTTAAGGTTTTTTTTTTTAAGTATTTGAAGAACATAAAAAAATCATACATATTATAGTGAATATAGTGAAATTTAGATTTATTCAATGTTTTCAGATATTCCAATGTTTATAGTCCATCTTGCCTCCCTCCTAATTCAGTAATATGAAGTTGGGAATCAAGACGAGCTGATTTTGAGGTAGACCAAGCCGATATTGTATTATCACTTGTTTATTATAGTCCCAGTGATAAAAAATAAGCCTCTTGCAATGAATCAAGTATGGCTTAGCTCTTAGTTTTCCTAATACGGTTTTGCTTGGTATCCCTTCCCCTAGTTTGCAGATGAATCCTTGGTGTTAGTAGTGTTGTGTAGGTGGTGATTCAAGAATATTGTTCATCTTATATATCTATATAAAGCTATAGAGGGGGAGCAAGTTTCTTAAGAAGGGAGATTGAGCAATGGGTTTAGGCAGTGGAGAGAGGCGGTGGTGTGGTGGTGGAAGGTGTAGCCAGTGGAAAGCCAAAAATAAGTCACAACCGCTGATTTGGAGTCAATGCAATATACACACTTCGAGGACTTAGGCTAATGTAAACTTTTTAAAGAAAAATATACGTTGGGAATAGTGAAGGCCATAATAAGACATTTATTTTCCTTCCCAATCAAAAAATATTTATAAAAATTAAATCATTTTAAATACAATTAAAAAAAGCTTTGGTTCCGCAAATCTCGGTAATCACATGCGAAACAAGGAGGGGTAGTCATCGCATGCCACCATTTCACGAAGTCTTAATGGGAATAGTTAGGTGCCAACCATTCCTCGCACTCACCACAAACCACATTCATTGCATTCAATTGAAGGAGGTCTACATGAAGAAACAACCATTAAGATTAGAACATCACATGCATTCCACCATTACTGTGGATTCTGACATTCACTCCAACATTTCTTCTTTCATCCTCTCTACTCTACAGGTGGATGGTTAATGCGGGTCGAGAGTAGCAATCAAACTTAGGTTGTTTTAGGTTTGTGGAAGAGATTTTATAGGTCTATTCATCTTGGCGAGGGAACGTGGTCGAGCTAGATGTGGGGGCAAAGGTCATTGGTGCCAACCTCTCTCTCCCCTACCTTGTTAAGGAAAATAACAGTTTGATGAGGACATGCCTATTCATATCCACCACCTCATTGTTGCCATGGACATTGAGGAGAGATGAAATATAGTGAATGGCCACTAGTTCATACATAATTTTCTTTGTAGACAATTCTCTGAGTAGAAACAAGCCTGGGAGAGATCTGAAGGAAGATTTGTTGAACTCAATGCCTTTCTGGTTCACACACAAATGGGCTTAACAAACATGTCTACAACAATGGAATTTCTCTTTCCCCTCCTCCCCCTCCTATAGTGTTGTCTAATTCGAATACAGCGATTGAAGCAGTGGAATCCCCCCATCAAGGGAAAAGACTTTCCAGTCTGGCTCACGCAGAACCTCAAGCCAATAAAAAAATGGTGATCGATAGTCACATCTCACCTGAACTAGTTAGGAAAGCGATGAACTTATCCAGGGAAGCGCCGCTGCGATGAAACCCGGACTCGAAGGGGTTTGGGATGAAAATGAATAATATTTCAAATCTACCTAAAGCCATTTTTATAGGATTTTAATGTTTTTAACGTATTTTTAAAATACGAAGGGAAACCTTGGAACAGGGTCGAAGCGACTTGCAATGGTGATTTTGGGAGGACTCGATAATGTTATAAAGCACAATTATGAATATTTGAAGTCCAAGGAATAGTGTTCTCTACGGATTTTTCCCGTGTTAGTGCATTTCTCTGTGTTAACAGAAAGCGACCGTTTCAGGGATTTCAGAAGCCTAATGCACTCATCCGTTATATAATAGGTGGCATCGATCCCTGAGGGTGTTTAGCAATGATTTCTAATGCTCGGAGAGGGGATTTGAGCAGACCGAAATAGGAAGAGAGGGAGACCAAAAGGGAAAATGAACCGGTAGTGCCAAGTGAGCTTAAAATGCCACAGAATGACATAAACAAGGGCAGCTAAAGGGCTGCTGAAGGGGCTACTGAAGCAGAATGCTGAAAGCGGTGGCAGAGCCAAGAGAGAGCCAAAGCGCTACTGCGCAGAGCGGTTGAGGGATCCTTTGGGGTCACTTGAAGTTCAAGTGAAAATCAAGAGAGCCGAAGGTTACAGAGGGCCAAGAAGCCGGAGCTGAAGAGCCAAAACCAAGAGCCAAGATCCAGAGTTAGAGCCAAGAGCCGGAACCAAGAGCCAAGAGCCATAGTCAGAGCCAAGACCCAGAACTAAGAGCCAAGAGCCAGAGCCAAGAACCAGAGGTTTAAGGGCCAGGGAATGACATGGTGTCTGAACTGTAGAAATTTTGAATAATTTAACACATATTCAACAGAGATTATCCTGATCATGTAATATTGCGGAAAACGTAAACAATACATAAGCTCCTCTACGTTGATCATCAATATAGCAGCATCAATAACAATAAAACATCAAGAGCATTCACACATTAACACAGTATGTATCCCAGGGAAAGCATCTCGCTAAAAACCCCAACTATCTGTATATTAATGATTGAGTCATGTAACATTACAAAGTACAATGCTTATCACAAGTAATCCAGTACCAGCTCCACCTGTTACACACAATACAGCTCAGATCTGAATCAATCACCGGCTCAAATCTCTTCCGCTGCTTGCCTGCCTCCGCTGCTCAATACCTGCACAAGAACCGGTGATAATTCCAAGGCAGCCAT